>JAAAKG020123847.1:0-38046 GCA_010014905.2 Druon quercuslanigerum
GAAAAGGCCACGGTCACACCTCGCTATAACTTCGCAAAAGCAAACTGGCAAAAATTCAATTCCACTCTAGAAACTCATGTTAACTTTGAACCCACGCTAACAAACGCTACTCACGTCGACGAAGCCATAAATAATTTAACTTCTGGTATAAAACCTGCAATTCACACTTCGGTTCTTCTGTACACCGTGAACAATTACGATACACCTCTCAGCCCCGAGATCGAAGACCTTATCAATACCCATAATAAACTCTACCAAACCCATCGAAAAACTAAAAGCTGGATTCTCGAAAACACAATGAATTACCTGCGTAAAACAATAGCTATTAAAGTTCAGGAGCACTGATGTAAAAATTGGAATACAGAAGTCGGTAAACTTCAAAATTAAAGATAATTCTATTTATCGTATGGCTAAAGCACTAACGAAGCCGCGAACCAATATTTCCCCTCTTAAAAAACCGGATCAAACCTTTGAACTTTCTCCCACCGACAAAGCAAATATTTTAGCTGCAAATTATGAAAGTAACTTCGCTCTACACGACAAGCCATCCGACCCGGAACACATTACTGAATGTGAAATTTTTTTTTCCTTTTTTCTCAAAATCCCAAGCAGGAATAAATTCAAGAAAATAACCCATAAGGAATTAACAAAACAAATTAAAAATACTAAAAATCGGAAAGCACCCGTCCCTGATTCAATTTCAAATTTAGTCCTCAAACAGCTTCCAATCTCGTGCCTGCCTCTCCTTGCACTTACCTTCAATGCCTGTATTAAACCTGTATCCATATCATCCAACCAGCTACAGGCCAATAATTCTATTAAATACTATAAGAAAAATCTTTGAAAAAATAATACTCACTCGCGTAAACTACCACCTCGAGGAAAACAGCATCCTTAAATCACAACAATACGGTTTTAGAAAAGGTAACTCTACCCAGCACATGATGCTTAAGCTCACCGAAACCATTAGCTTAAATTTCAATCGAAAAAAGCATACTGGAGCTCTTTTCCTCAAAGTGGAAAAAGCTTTTTATAGTGTCTGGCATGTAGGACTGCTCAGAAAATTAGTAAATTACAACTTCCCAAGAGGATTTATCCTGTTTATAAACTC
Source organism: Druon quercuslanigerum (assembly GCA_010014905.2). Taxonomy (NCBI): domain Eukaryota; kingdom Metazoa; phylum Arthropoda; class Insecta; order Hymenoptera; family Cynipidae; genus Druon; species Druon quercuslanigerum. Next base: position 1,112 of record JAAAKG020123847.1, read on the forward strand.
TTACGTTTTTAACAGAAAATTCTCAGTAAAAAATGGCTAAACACTTTCCGGTATTCTTTATTATCTACGTGAACGACATCCCTGAGGTCCCTGAGGTTACAATTGGATTATATGCAGACGACACCAGACTATTCACTTCCTCTTGGTAAGTACCGAAAATCTTAAAATTACTTAACAAAGCTCTTGAAATCATTGATGCATGGGTTATGCTTTGGACAATAACAATGTAGCAAAGTCAGAATTAATTCTTTTCTCAGTCAGAAAACCTGTCAAAATATATCCAGCAAAAATGTTTAATGGACCAATAGAATGGAAAAATTCCGTAAAATACCTAGGGGGTAAACTTCATAAACGTCTTAATTGGAAGCAGCATATCAATGAAACTAAAGGGAAAGCTCTAAGGATTATCTCACGTTTAAGCCCTATTATTAATAGACACTCGAGTCTAAAACCTGAATATGGAATCCTAGTATACAAAATGTTCATCCGACCAATCATAACCTACGCCTGCACAATTTGGGGTGGTGCGTCAAAAAGTAACATCAATCAGATCCAGATTATACCAAATAAATTCCTGAGACGCATCACAAAAACACCTAGATCGCTATGCGCCAGCCGCCCGCTCCCGTGCATTATATCTCACGAGAGGGGGCAATGGTTGGGACCCCCTCACCCCTACCCCATTTTTTACCGAGAACACTCTGTTTACCGACTAGCTCAAGCGAGTAGACTTCTTTCTCTCTCTCTTTCTCTCTGCATCCATCCTAGGGAGATAGATAATAAACCCGTATATTTTACAATCTCTGTTTTTCACATTGCATTTTTTTACAATCCGTTCTTTTAAGAACGAAATAATAACGTACGACTCTTCGCCAACTTTCTATACTGAAACTCGTCTTCTCACTCAAGAATTGTCAACTCTTTTATCCGGGTCGTCCCATCCGATAGCACCTAGGGAAGAGTTGACAGTTCGTTGAGTCTTGTAACTTCAAACCCCCTTTAAGGGTCTCACCGGGTCATCCGAGAGGATAGTTGCATCGTGTTCTCTCAGGATGGTGGGGCGAAGTTATAAGAAGAGAAAGGCGTGGCGTAAGTGGATGGGACGTCGGTCACCGGCTCGTCAATGACGGGTGCCGGTCGAAACCGTCAACGACTAGCGGCTGGGGCTGATAGTCTAATACGTAACTGGAAGGTATCAATTGGCGGCCCAACCTAGGGGCTCAACGACACTCCTGAGCAGTCTCATCTCAACATTTTCAAAACCAGTGCACGAGGATGGTACTTCGAACACCGCTTACAAAAAAGAAGACCATTGTCGAACGTACTATCTCGACGCAGCAGACACCCACCACCTCCGGAAGTGGAATACAAAATCCGGTGGCGCCCGACAGCCCTATGCAGAAACCTACAACACCGAACGATCACCCTACGACAAGCCAAGACACGGCGGGATCCACAGAAGTCAGCGGCATTAATCAACAGCCAGACGACGAAGCAACAATAGAAAGAAATAATCTATTAGGCTTCACAGATTCAGGCATAGTTGTCAGCAACATCACCACCTTGCAGCATGAGTAGTACAAGCTCACAACCTTCAACCTTCAACCAATCGACAGGGCTTCAGCCAATTCGCCACCAGGTTCAGAGAGTTCACGGCGCCAGCGCTCTCAGAGTTTATCACCAACACTCGGACGCCGGCACGGTGCCAATCCTGTATCCCTGAGAAGCAACGGCTTTGCAGCAACTAATCAGCAGGAATTAACAACACCTTTTCATCAACCAATAACGGAGCAGATCCAGCAACGACCGACGCCCCGTGGTAGACAGACAGACACCGCCATCATACCTCAGTATGTGGCGCCACTTACCATCCCCATGATACAGCTAGGGCAGGCGGATCCGAGTCATCCGAGCTCCTCCATTAGACCTGCCCAACTTCGCGGGACACGACCATGAGGATTCCGAGGCCTTCCTGTGCGAATCTGAACTGATATTCACACAAACCAGCATTGAAGTGTCGCAATGGACACGGTTAGCCGGAAAAGCATTACACGAGCCAGCTTCAAAATGGTGGGAGGTTTTTAAATCCTTATCACTTATCTGCAACAATTTCAGAGCGGTACTACGACAGAAATATGCCAACAACGCCACTATTATGCGTCTGAACGCTCAATTATATTCCCGAAAACAGACGGACAAGGAACCTTCAAATGTTTTCCCGCAGTAGAAATATTTACTAGCGCTCCGTCCCCTACCCAAAAGTGAAGAGGGCCTGATTGTGCGGATTCTTTTGGAATACCTACGGCCATCAATATGACGGGTTATTTGAGCAGCATCTCCCCAATCGTTTGGGGAATTATTGGACTCAGCAGTGGAAGCGGAACTGGATCAAGCTGACGACCAACCTAGGAAAGATCTGAAGAAAAAAGAGCCCAAGAAGTCCGGTACCTCGGCAAATAGCACGCCCACTACACAAGCCTACGAACCGCTAGTAACACGGAGGTTACCATCTTGCCATTACTGTCCAGGTTATCCCTTTAACCGAGATTGCCCTGTCTTCCGAGGATCCAGAGACAACTACCAGGGAAATTGGCGTCGACCGGCAAACAACGAGGACACCGGTCCATCTTCAAATCCCTCGCTTCCACAATAAGCGTGACGTTCTTCCGACAATTTCATCCACGCGGAGTTGCTGAACAAAGAACAACTACGAAGACTGAAACCCAGCCCACCACATGCTCAAGTTTCCGCCCAAGGATCCGTCCTACCGCTGATAGGCTCCATCGAACTGTCACCTGAGATTATCGGAGCCACCTACCCGGGCCTTTTCCTTATCAGCCGACAATTATCCGCGCGAAGTCGTCTTAGGAGTACCATGGTTCGAGCAACACCGAGTAGTGTACGACCACTGCCTCGGCCGCATATACCTTGGAGCTCGACAGCGAACTCGGATCTACCTCATTCCCGAATTCCGACAGCCATCCACGGAGGTTCCTCCACCGGAGCTGAACCACGACTTTCCCCATCAATACAAGGAAAAATTTATGAACATTGCCAGGGTATATGCCACAATCTTTCACCAGGGGGGACCCCTGTGGCAGACCATGGCGATCCAGCATGACATTCATCTCTGAAGAAAAGCGAAAATGGCTTGGCGTGGAGATGCGCAACATGCTCGCTGATGCGATGATCACACCCACCACCTCAACATATAGCTCGGCCATCGTGGTCGTTGGAAAAAGAACGGTGACTATCGGTTTTGTGTGGATTACCGAAGAATCAATAAAGAGACAGTAGATGCCCCTCAATGCCTGCCTAGACCTGAAGAGCGGGTACTGGCAAATCCCTCTGGCCCCAGAAGCCCGAAAGTACACGGCCTTTACAACGCCCAGCGGAGGACAGTACCAGTGTAGGGTAATGCCGTTCGATTTAAAAAACGCACCCGGCACCTTCCCGACCCTGATGCGACACATGCTTGCGGATCATTGGGGACAGATCGCCATCGCTTACTTGGACGACATCATAGTATACTCAGACGATTGGGAACAACATCCTTGCTCTCTAACAGGAGCTTTAGAGCTCGCGTTGGAAAACCCTTATCAGACCCCCAACTTATGACCTCCGGTGTCCCCCAGGGTTCCCAACTCTCTCCTTCTCTCTTCAACGTGTTCTTTTACGACATTCCTACTGATAAGAAAATCCTCACGGCTCAATACGCTGATGATTTCGGTTTCCTTGATTCATCCAAGGTCATCAGTCAATGCTCTTCTCGTCTAAACAGATTTATTCCAATCGTCCTGAAATGTTATTACAGATGGAGATTTGAGATAAATAAATCTAAATCTGAAGCTGTCTTTTTCTCGCGCCGCCAGCGTAATACCCCTAAACTCTTTGTTAACTCTTTTCCCATTAAAAGGAGTTTCTCCGCAATAAGGCCAACGGGGCCTTTACTTCACTTAAACCCTTCTTCAATAACTGTACAGTTTCTCGAGCTACCAAGACTCGTGCCTTCAACGCCATAATTAGGAGTATCTGCTCCTATGCGATTCCAGTCTGGGCTCTGCAACCCCAAATCGTCTCTCCAAACTTGAAGGAACTCAACCTTCCATCCATCACCAATGCCGCTCACACACACGCCGCAAAACTTCATCTTTCAGTGGCTAATCACCCAAATCCCTGCATCAACTCACTTACAAACTACACAAGTAAAACTTCTAACCGCTTTAGAAGGCCCTGCCTTCTCGTCTCGCCGCACTAATTGAGTCATCTGTCTCTCTTAATTTTCCATTTTTCGCTTTATGCGCGAGTGTCCTTGCAGTATAATCTCTCTTGTACCACCAACTTCGATATCCCTTATTTTCTTCTTATCTTGGTTCATAACCTGCTAGGTTGGTAACCAGTCGAGGAGGGGTTTTAATCGGTAGGCGTTCGATTTTGTTGGACATCTAATGGTCAATGATAGAGAGCTTTTGCAGCGCTTAGATATTACCAAGTTTCGTGAAACGAGGAGGCGAAGGTGTGTGTCCCGCCGTCCGGGCGTGGTGTTTTGGATGAAGGTGTGTGGCGTGTATCCGACCATCAACAGGAAAAGTGGTATAGTGCAGTGCAGTGTAGTGACGATTAGTGATTATGAGGAGCAATAAAAGATCAAAAACATCCGGAGATCCGGTTGCTATCTCAAATCTGTTTGAAGCACATTCGGAAGATGAGACGGAAAACCTTAAGCACAAAAACGACGATAGCGCAGACATGGTCGAGGAAAGGGCTGATGAAAGTACAGACGCCGAGAATGGCTGGACAGCTAAAAAAGTAAACATAGCACCTTTTATCACACGGGCGATTGCAGACTATGCGAGGACCATTAAGGAACTTAAGGATTCTACAGTCACCGAAAACGTAAAAGTGGCACTAACTAAAGAAGGACTGTCAGCCCGTATGGACACACTCGAAGACTACAATGCCTTAAAACTAAAACTCGACAAGGAAGGAGTTCCATATTTCACCCATGGATTTAAAGGACAGAAAAATAAAAATCTGGTTCTTAAGGGCCTCTCGAACCTACCAATACAGGATATCTTCAACGAGATGACGTCTCAGGATGTAGGATGCACAAAAGTGGCGCTGTTAAAGAGTCGCAACGACCAGAAGAGTGACGAAGTAAACAGTATCAAAGTATATCACCCGAATTTTTTGGTGGTCTTCTGGCCGGATGCGGACATGCAAAAAGTGAGAAACATCAGATGTATATGCTCCGTCAGAATATAATGGGAAACCTTTAAAAACACAAGACGTGCCACGTACTGAAGAAGATGCCAGAAGTTCGGTCATGGTACATCTTTTTGTAAAAATCCACCAAAGTGTGTAAAATGTATTGGTGATCATCTCACTAGCATGTGCGCAAAAACTCAAGAACAACTAGTACAGTGTGCCAACTGTATAGGAGCACACCCAGCAAACTACTCAAAATGTGAAACATATATCAAGCATCTGGAAAAGGTGGACTCTTTTAAAAGTAAAAAGTCTTATGACGTGAGACGTCGTACAGGGGTAGATCCCCCCCCCCCCAGAAAACACACCAAAGTTTTTCACCGATGAAACAGCGACCCTAAAGGTGCTTACAACACAAGGAGCAGCCGAGCACATATGGGATATACAGAGGGGCGAGGTGCTTACAACGAATGGAGTAGCCAAGCACATATGGGATGGATAGAAGGGTGAGGTGCTTACAACCATTGGAGCAGCCAAGCGCATAGGAAGGAAAAGACAGGAACAAGGCGATCCACAGCAGCGGAGCCAACAACTAAATTCGGACTTTTGCGAACTCACCGACGAACTTCAAAAGCTAAATAACACATGTAACATAGCAAGGATGCTGAGCTTAGTAAAACTATTAAATGCGAGGTTAGCTACGTGCAAAAATGACCTGGAAAGGATAGACATATTCTGTAGTATTATTTCAAATGGCAGTGATTAGGTCGAGAACTAGGTTATTAAATGTTGCGCATTGGAATGCGAATGGTTTGCATGGTAATCTGAGCGAATTGAAAGATTTCTTAAGGGACCATAAAGTAAATATTATGCTCGTAAATGAGACTAAATTAATCCCTAGTGCAAATATATATGTACCGGGTTATAATAAAATCCTTAAGTATAGGCCAAATATTGAGGCAGTTGCAATTAAAATGATGGACGACTTAGTAATTGTGTCGGCATATAACCTACCGCAAAAGAAACTAGATACAGGAGATTCAAATTTAATTTTTAAACTGGGTAAAAAAGTCTTACTTTATGCCGATTTAAATGCCAAAAATATGGCGTGGAAACGTTTTTGGGGAAACGCAAACGGCAAAATAAGCCAAGACTTTGCTAGTAGAAATATGCTAAAAATCTTAATACCAGAAAATTTTATGCTCTATCCGTATTCCAAGTAGACTTCTCTCTCTCTCTCTCTCTCTCTCTCTCTCTCCCTGCATCCAGCCTAAGGAGATAGATAATAAACCCGTATATTTTACAATCTCTGTTTTTCTCATTGCATTTTTTCACAATCCGTTCCTTTAAGAACGAAATAATAATGTAAGACTCTTTGTAAACTTCCTACACTTAAACTCGTCTTCTCACTCATGAATTGTCAACTCTTTTATCCAGGTCGTCCCATCCGATAGCAAACATATAACACGGAACGCAAAGCGCGCTCAAACTTTTGGTTTTCTATTATACGATGAACAGAAACGAGCATAGAGCGCGAGGTTTACATGATTTTTAAACTAAATATCGAGCGCGAGTGTCTTGATAAGATGAGAATGTATTCCTTAAGGTTGATAGAACCGTAAGTAAATTAGTTCTTCTCTTTATGTAAAACTGACGTAATTGAACCAAAAGCATGTCATAACGATGAAGCTTACTAAGAGAGTATTAGCCCGCGAAGCGCGTAATAGCGAGCACACCAAGTCCTAAAAACTAGAGGAACCACGTGTAAAGTGTGAGGCAAATGTGTCGTAGCGCGTAACGAATACCTAATCGAGCGCGGAGCGCGAGATCCAACAGGTGCACGCCCTAGACGCGCTCAAACTTGCGAGCCGCGCGCGATGAGAATGTGCCCGCCGGGTGGGCATATTATTTTAAATTATAATGATGAGTCGGCTCGATAAAAAGAATGATTTTTAATGCAAATAGTCCTATTTTTGAACAGAGAAGTTATTTTCAATAAAATACTGCAATTTGAACTAAAAAAAATTTCAATGAAGTGGAATATTTGTAGTTGACTGCAAATTTTCCAAATAGGAAAAGAAGCAATCTAAAAAATTATAAATTGCTAAAATTGCTGATATTTTATATCCTTAGTATAATATTTAAATGTGCCATGAAGATTACAAAAATCCATTTATAAATTCTTTAAAATCCTGGAAAATGTATTAAAATACCTTGAGTGCTATTTTAAAAAACCTTTAATTAAACCCAGACCTTCCCAAATTCTACTAAATTCTTTATTCTTAACAAATATTTCGTTCTCTTTGAAATAAATTAAATAATAAAAAATTCCAAGAAATCTTTTTAAATTACCAACAATGTTTCAAATCCTTGGAAATCCTACAAATTCCCTCACTAATCGTAAATAAATTCTTGGAAATCCACTAAAATATTGTGAACACCCATAAAAATTCCAGAAATCCCGGAAAATGTATTTAAAAAAAGCTTGAAAATTCTTTAAGTAAAATTATAGTAATTTCTTTATCCTTAAATATTTGAAACGTTTTGAAATCTCTTGAAATTATTTCAAAATTTTTTTCATTCTATTAAAATTCCCTGAAATATTTGAAATTAAAAGCTCTTGAAAACACCTTAGAAGTTTTTAAAATATCCTAAAATCTTAAAAATTCCTTTAAATTTTTAAAGTCTACTCATAAGTTCAAGACATTTCAGAAAAAGGTAGGTATAGATATAGATCCGTTTTTTATATGCATAAGAACTCGCCCTCCTGTGCGTTTTTAAGTTAAATTATTACATTTCTTGTAAAACTATCATTGAATTTTACTTATTTTAAAAAAGGGCTTGATAATTTAAAAAAAAAATATTTTGAACGCTCAAAAAATGTCGAAAAATAAAGAAAAGTCGAGCACAAAAACGCTTTAATAATCTTAATGCCAAAACCCCGTTTTCAGCTATACAAATACGCAGTTTTCAATTTATTCTTTTATAATACTTTCTCACTCAAGTTTTTTGTGTGTAATTAAACTTCCTACACAATCGGTTAAAATATCTAACATAAAGTACTGAATTTTACTTATTTCAAAAAGGGATCAAGACATTTATTCAAATAAAATATTTGAGACGTTTATAACTGTTTGTTTCTTGGTAATCGATACAGATACAGGCTTCAGTTCTTCCCAAAAAATGTAAAAGATCCATTGCATGAAATGGTTAACTATGAAAAAATAAAAAAATTCAATTTTCAGGGTAGTTACTCAAATCCTGGAAAAATTCGAGTATTTTGCATTTTTTTTAAATCTACTCGGAATATGTACACAGTTTCGCGAGTTTATTACAAATAATGTTGTATTTTTCAGTTTCTAGGGATTAAATTAATATGTTTAATTCAGACTTTAGAAAGCTTCGACAAATTTTATTACAAGATATTCTTAAATATCTTAGCACCATCGATTATTAAATACTTAAATAATATTATAAATATTATTATTCATTTATTGAGTTTGTCTCTAAAGTTCATCAATTTGAATAATAACTCAAATTTTTATTTAATCTTCTTATATTTAAAATTTAGTGCATATTTTGATACAATTAATGAGATTACTTTATTATATTCAATTTAAACTGAGTCAAAATCCTAATTGTTAAGTAAAACTTTTGCGTCTTCAACTAGGTAAACGAATTTTTGACTAAACAATTGAATTTTCTACCAAAGAAGACAATTTCTCAACAAAATACACGAATTTTCAACTAAAAAATATCAATAGTTGAATTTTTAACTAGAAAAGATAAGTTTTCAAACAAAAATGGAATGGTTAGCTACATTTTCAGTAAAAAAAAAATTGATTTTCCACAAAAAGAAATTGTCAAACGAATTGATTTCTTAAATTAAATAATGAGTCTCCAACTGGAATATATAAATTTTAAACTGAGAAGAAGTAAAAAAAATTCTAAGTAGTTTTGTTTTTAACCAAAGATACATTTTCAAACAAAAATATTAATTTTCTGCCAAAAGAGACAATTTTCAACGAAATAGATGAATTATCCGAAAAAGTTTAATTTTCAGTTTAAAAAAATTTACCAAAAATTTAGTTCAGTTTACAACCAAAAACGTAATATGTATTTAAATTTTCTGTTAAGACAATTAATTTTCTACCAAAAAAGCAAAGAAAGTTTCAACCTGAGCAATGAATTTTCATTTTAAATTATGAAAATTCAACTGGAATAAATGAATTTTAAACCAAAGAGAAGAGTTTTTAAGCAAATAGTTTCACTTTCAACCGAAAGAAATAGGTTTTAACTTAAATGATAAATATTTAACTGGAATACCTAAATTTTCCAACCGAAAAGATGAATTTTTAATCAAGAAAATGAACTCTGTATACAAAACATGCATTTTTCATTTAAAAAGGCAGTTTTCCAACTAAATACATACGCTTTTAATTAAAAAAGAACCAGTTTTAACAAAAAATATACGAGTTAAATGTTCAATTAAAAAATTACTTTTCAACTAAATCATGAATCTGAAACCGATATAGTTGAATTTTAAACAAAAGAAGATAAATTTTCATCTAAAATAATGATTATTTAACTGGAATAATTGAATTTCCAACTAAGAGGATTATTTTGCAAACAAGAAGATTAATTTTCTACCAAAAGGACGATTTTTCAACAAAATACATAAATTTTCAACGAAACAGTTCAATTTTTAACTAAGGAAGGCAAAATTACAAACCAAAAGTTGAATTTTGAACTAAAAAAGATCATTTTTAACCAAAAGTACAGGTGTTACATTTTCAATAAAAGAAATTAATTTCAAAGAAAAATAAGAACGCATTTTCAACAAAATAGTCAAATACAGTAACATAAAGCTATTTTTACAGATGAACCATTTTTGTTCAACTTTATATTGCATTAAAGAAAAAATTAAGCACACCCTCGAAAAGTACCCACACTTAAAAAAAAAAAAACCTGAAGTTTCCAGGTAGGATTAATTTTAGATTTTTAAAATTAAATAATAAAGGATCATATAAATGCGATATTCAAATCCCGATTATCTCAATAAAGATTCTCAACCTTTAGATAATGAATGAATTTTTAAATTATTTTATATCGAAAAACTCTGCATCTATATATTTTTCATTTTTTAAGTGATAGGTGATCGAAATAAGTACATTTTTATGAAAACATCGACTTTTATTTGTTCACTGATAAATCAAATCGGTATTTCGAAACAATCGTCGAGCATCGGCATAAATAAATTTAATTTCTCCTCCCATATCCGCCTCACCAATCTCGAAATCTCACTTAAAGCGTGTCTTGACAATAAAAAAAAGAATTATCCAATGAATTGTAAAGTGGAATTAAGAGAAGAAAACAATTTTTAAAAACAAAGCACTTAAAAAATTGCACGCAGTTCGCTCTCGAGTATCAATCGGTTCCTTTTTTATCTTCATTTCTTTTTAAATATGTACAGTCGCTTCTCGGCAAAAGTCGTTGAAAGGTAAACAATGGAAGTGGTTTTAAAAATAAATTAATTAGGGACGCGTGTGTCACTGGAAGCAGATTTCCCTTAGATTTATTTTCGTTCAACTAAATTCTCAGCTTCTGTGCAGTCTTGATTCCGGGTTATCTGTAAATTATTCACCAGTCAAAGACAAATTTCAGCTTTTCAAATTAAACATTTATTGCCACCACGTTGACAATTTAACTAAAATTGCAATTCTAGAACTAAACCAAAATCTGTATATTAAAAAAAAGTCAAATATTCTTAAAAGTGTGTAATTTTAGTTTTCAAACAATTTTAAACAATTCTTACTCTTTAAATTGACGGTTCTTAAGGTACTATTTTGTTTTTTGTTTGCTTTTTAAAGTATTTTCCACGTGCAGTGACAAATTCTTAAATTGATTGAGCAAGCCAAGAATTATGTTTTTTTTTTTTTGTAATTTTTTGAAAAGTGGCCAATAAACTTACAAAAATTTTCGTAATTCGTTCGTTAGCTAAAAATTGCTTAGAATTTCTCTTCCTCGAGGCCATGTTTAAAAAACATGAGAACCGGCACGGAGTCTCCATCGATATCGCGATATTCCATTAGACCAACCAATCCGTCAATATCCATGGATTCTCCAGTGAAGAATTGAAGCTCTTTAAATCTGCCTAATATGTCCTTCATCACTTTGTTCATATTCGTCTTGAAGACTTCGACTTCACTTGGATTTTTTTCTTCCAATTTAGCTACCAATCTACAACACACAAAACTAATTAAAGCGGGCTCCGCACATTTTCTAGTTCAAAAAAATATTTAACTTGAAACAGGAAGGGGCCTCAAATAATAAGAAATTTAGTCACTTTTTCATGAAGTCCTTCAAGTAAAGAGTGTAAGACTTTTTGTCATGAAATGCGTAAGTCTCCATAAGTCGATGATTCAATACTACGTCGACTCCAGATTCAACAGCTACGTCAGTTCCCTCGTCAGCTTCTTCCGCTGAAGGATTGAAACCATCGAGCTGGATTTCGCCTGCTTTACGGGTGACCAACTACAAATTTAACAATGAAATATTATTTTATTTTGTATTCTGGGATGGCCATTTAACTTCTCGGTTTTTTCACGGTCAATGAAATTAAAATTTTCGAACTCGAAAGCTAAACATTTTTCCATTTGGAGTAATGAAAACTAAGCTGCAAATCATGTTAAGCAATTTTAAGCTAGAAATATTAAAAATTGATCAATTACATTTTCTTTATGAACTAAACACTCCTTAAATTAAATGTTAAATTATTTTCATTTTAAATAGTTTCAAAATCCTTAAAAAGCTTCAAAATTTTAAAAGGTCTGTATGTTTTACATTTGTTCGTATGTTAAGTTGTTCTTGAAATTTTTACCACAGCTTCTAAACTTGTTTTAAAATGATTCGAATTCTTAAGATTTTTTTTAATCCTGCAAAATTAAAAATATTTCCCTAAAATCTTCCAGATTCATTTTTGACAATCTTGGAAATGTTTTTAAATCTCTTAAAATTAATGTTTTAAAGCCTTCAGAATCGTTAAAAAGCTTCTAAATTTTTTGTCCTAAATCTGCAATGATCTATATTTTGTTTTAATTTAGGTCTTGGGCTAGTTGCACCGAAAATTTTGGTACGAATATCTGGGTTTTGTCAGTATACGCCAAAAATTGCGTTTAAATTATATGAAATCATTTGAAATTTTAAATTAATTCTGAATCTGTTCAGACCTTCTAAATATCTCGTCAATTTACGCCATTTTTTCTCGGAATTATAAGGGTTAAATATTTATTATACCTACATCAAAATTCCACAATTTTACTTGCAAAATAAATTTTTTCAAGTAGAAACATAAAAATTGTTAACATTCAAAGTATAATTTTTTGTTCTATTTTCTATATTTCATTTACAATTACTAATTTTACAAAGATGATAAAATGTTTCTAAATATTAGGCAATTGTTATTTTTCTCAATTAAAAACTTACATATTTTTAATTTTCACATTTTAGGCTAAAACAATACTTTAAATTTAATGGCAGCCTTTAATTATGAATATATTATTTGAAAGTTGTTTAAACATTGTAAGTCGTTTAGAAAGTTTAAATCGAGCGTTTACATTTGTTTAACTACTAAGAGTCTCCAATTGAAGCAGTTCAATTTTTAAAGTCAAAATTTGGAAATTCTTAAATTTTGAACTGATTCTGAATCATCCTGTAAAATAAATTATTATACACTTGTTAATCTTCCATGTATAGTTTAATTTTCAAAATCATTTTTTTTTTTGTTTGATCAACTTAAAAGGGTTTCATCCAAAATTGTCGACTTCAAACTCTACTACTTTTAAATTTGTTAACTCTTTAAAACTGAATTTTAAAATTCTTTAAATGAAAAAAGCACAATTGAAACTTAAAATCCAAAATGGAAAATTTGTAAGTGAAAGATTTTTGAATCACGCAATTCAAACTTAACGATGGCATAATTGAAAAAGTTACAATTTCAACTGATTATTTAAACAAGTGTTGAAATCAAACTTAGACAGATTTTTCTCCCCTATAAATATGTAAAATTACCAGTAAAAAAATTCACTGTCATTTCCAGGTATCATAAAATTCCCGGTCCAGCGCCCACCCTGATGTAAACAATGGTCTATTTGTGTTTGTTACAAAATCAACCACAAATATTCACAGACTTGGACGTACAAAATTTAAAACAAGGCTGATAAAATTTTCTAGAGTTATCGAGCTAAAATTTTCTAGAGTTATCGAGCTTGATTTTGATTAAGTTTTTCATTTTTTTTTTTTATAAATAGCGATGAAGAAAAAATTCGAGTTTTTCTGTTTTATCATAAAATTATTTGTCGAAAGTGTGTTTTCTATCATTTTCAATAATTTTACGTTTTTTTAAACTATACTTCAAGAAATTTGGTTGGGAACAATATTATATTGAACAAAATTTATCTTAATATTATTCTTTTTACTATTACAAACAAATTAAAAAAAGAAATAAATTGTTCGGTTATTTGTCTACAGAAAAATTCATTTTTGCTATGCCAGCCCATTTACTTAGGAACTTCATAATAATTGCAGCAAAATTCACAATTACTTGAGAAATTTTATGATTTTTTAAAACAAATGCATTATTCGGGCATTTGTCGACGGCATTTTTTTTTAATATGCGTTCTTTTATCCAGGAACTTCCCAATAATTTAAGAAACATTCATAACTAGTTGATAATTTTTTTTGTAAACAAATTTAATAAGAAAAACCCACCATTCTTTCTCTCAACGTCAGTCATTTTAATTGAGAACTTCATACTAGTTTCAGGAACATTCATAGTCACTTGATGAATTTTTAATAATTATTAAATTAAATTTTCAACAATGTACAATAAAACAATTTTAATGTTGAAGCTACCAAACTTAAAAATTTTCAAACGAAAAATTGTAACAATTTTTTAATATTTGAAATTGAACATTTACAAACACGAAGCGTTAAAAACTGAATAATTTCTTATTTGAGATCTTGAATTGTCTAATATTAGGAAAATTAATTATATTTTAAGATTAACATAACCTAAGTGCACCGATTATACAGAAAGGGTAATTCTCTTTCGTAAGTTTATAGCTCTTGTACAAGTGCCAAAGACTAAGTTGCATACAAATCGGAGGTTTCTAGGGTAATTTTTGTGATTCCCTTACTTTATTACGTATAATTCAAACTTAGGAATAAGGCAATACAAAGCAATACGAATATTTATTGGATTAGATACCAACATTTCATTTGGAGACAAGTAAAAAATGTTAACATAACACTTTAATTTTTTAATTAAAATATAAGATTACAATATTATTACGAATATTTGTATTTCATAATGTCTTACATAAAAAAACAGAAAGGAAAGACAAGAAAAATATTTTTGATATTTTATAAAAAGGATGTCTTCATTTTGCTATAATTATATAATGTGTTTGCATAGAAAATTAAACTTGAAAAAAAGTTACAACCTCATTGTATTAAAACAATATCTTTACAACCCTTGAAAATTTTTTAAAAATTACGAATTCCGACAAAAGATAGTAACATAATTCCAAATTGTTAAAAGATTCTAATTCTTATTGAAATTATAATAATTTTTGTTCGAAAATACCAATTATATATGTGAAATGTTACTGTAACCTACAATTGTTACAAATTTTGAATCTTAAAACTAAAAATCATTGGATTGAAATATAATGTTTGTTATTTAAAAACACCAATTTCAAATGAATCACACAAAAATAACCTAAAGTTGTTGAAAAATGTGCGCACCGATAATTCGGTAAAAGTTCAATTTTAATGCTGTAAAAGTATTGTCCTGGAGTAGAAAGCGGCAAAAAGGTGTAAAATTAAACAATACCGTTACATGAACCTGGCAAAATTCGATTTTTTTTTTGCTCTGGTCAATACTTTTATCGAATTTCGCGCAACGACGCCCTTTTATGATCGCCAGCGGTTAATTGTAAATATTCTTTGAAATCTGACAATTTGTTATTTTAAATTATAATAACAATAATTTCCGACGATAAACACTAATATAACAGAACATTGTTCAGAATTGTAAATCTTTTTCGACATCTTTTGTTTTTAATTATGACTTTCCAATGTTTAAATACCAATTTCTAGCGAAAAGTACTCTAACATAAAACATGCAGGGTCTGCTAAAAGTAACATTATTCATATTTGTCTCTAAGCGCAAACATTTATTTTAATTTATGAGTTTTTAACTAAAACAGTAAGTCTTCCAACTGAAATAATTGATTTTTCAACAAAACAAAAAAACTAATTTTTTCTAAGAAATCTAAATTTTTCGTCAAAACTTAAATAGTGAAATGTTAAGTGCAAAAAAACTTTTTAAAAAAATAGTTACATTTTCAGTCAGTCCTGAATTTTCAACTAAAATTGTATTTTAAAATAAAATTTTGCAATATTTAACTGGAATAGCTGTTACATTTCCAGTAGAAATAAGTAATCATTAAAAAAAAAATTTACATAGCTCTTATATTATTTTATATTAGCTTATGTTTTAGCCAAAGAAATTAATTGTTAATTAAAATGATGAATTTCCAACCCAAATGATAAATATTTGACTGCAATACTTGAATTTTTATATGAAAAGAAGAATTTTTCAACAAGAAGATTAACTTCTAAAGAAACAGTTAATTTTCTAAAAAAAAAGATTTTTAACAAAACATGTGGAATTTTAATGAAATAGTTGCATTTTTATTTAAAAATTCGACTTTTCACCGAAATTGTGGAATTTTTATATAGAAAAAGTATATAAATTTTAAACGACTAGTTTCATTTCTAAAGAAAAAGGTCAATTTTTAACCAAAAACATGAATTTTCGTCCAAAAAAGGTACTGAAAATCAACCAAAAATGGCATGGATAAAATTTGTGTTAAAACTTTAATTATTAACAAACAAACAAAAAAGATAAAAAGAACGAACTTTCAGCAAAATATTTAAATTTTCTACTGGAATAGTGTAAAAAAACTGATTTTCACTTAAAATGAATATTGAATAAAAATGAATGTCTAACTAAGGAAATATGAATTCGCAACGAACAATGTAAGAAAGATTTCTATTATAATTTGGCAATATGTGACAAATTCTGACTTGGAACAGGGGTCTTTTTAAATTCCTTTCTTCTAAATCCGAATTATAATTCTTAAAAAAATGCCTGTCCATCTTAAAAATTCGCTTTTCCAATTAAAAAAAAAAGATTGATTCTGTAGGTTTGACATATCATCAATTCCATTATCCTACTCAGCAAGCGAAAAAATCTGTATATCAATTAGAAATTTATACATTTCTTTAAAAATATTTAAGGAAATATTGTTTCTTACCTTTCCATAAACTTCGTACAGAACGTCGTCTATAAGTTTAATTTTGTAGGTATCTGAGAACATCTCATCTCCTAAAACATTAAATTATTTTTATTTATTACATATTTTCTATTGATGCAAGTATGAATATTTTTATTCGAAATTACTGAAAGTATGCATTTTTTATAATAAGCCGTAAAAGCTCTTTAAAAAGTGCAGATATTTAAAGAGAAATTTTTGTAATTCATGCCTCAAAAACTGATCCTCTTGTAAAACTGATGGCATCTGGACAGATAATCAAATTTTAGATGCCAGAGACTTATCAAGATAAGAGTATTATAATGATGATTGACATATGAACAAGTAAACAAGTTTAAAAGGCCTTTTGAGTGGTTTCTCTAAACACACTCTATTATACTTTCCAGATGAAATGTTTATTTTAGATTTTAAACGTCTAAGTTTTCGGAAAATGCAATCGTACCAATATTGGAAAAAATATACATCGAACTAGTATAAAATGTCATAATTATTTCATGTATTTCCAAGTGACGCTTAAAATTATAGATTTATTCGCCATTAATATTAATGAAAATTCCAGAATGAAATATAAATTAACACTAATTTCAATTTTCTTCCGAATCTTCGCGACTAGGACCAGCCTGAATTTGCAAAACGCCATATGGAGAGGTTAGGTTACCCAAATTCTGAAAAATGCTCCGAAGAATCAAATAGCATTGGCTAAAATATTAATTCTGGATTAAAGTAAGTATAAAGTTGACAACGATTTGTAGAACTCTGCAACAAGTACTTCTAATTTCGACTAAGTCACGTAACATATATAAAATTCTAAAGAGATACTATGTTCAAAAAGACTTTAGAAACTCTTGGATTTTTGATCTTGACTTGACAAAATTTCAACCTTGAAAACTCGACAATGGTAGGTTAAAATATACAACAAAATCTGGAAAGTTTCAAAAATTCAGTAAAGAGGGGTTATGTTTTCTAAAAGATAAAAGTTTCACAATAAATTTAAAAAGGAGCTTTAGATTAATAAAAAATTGTTAAAAAATGACAATTTTGATCCTAGATATGAAACAGACGCCAAAGAAATGCAGAAAATGAAGGAAATGCGTAAACGTCAGTTGGGGTTTTGAATACCATCTTTGGCACTTTCAAGTCGAAAATAAAGAAAAATATAGGGGTAGATAGAAAAATGTGAAAAATCTGGTTCTACTCACCAGTGAAAATATCCTTGTAGATCTTCATTTTGTGAGATGGGAAGAGATTATGTTACGGCTAAAACTAAATAAGACACAGTCACCCGTCACAGCGAACTGGAAAAGGTTAAAGGACGAGAGCGAAGAGCCAATCTAAGACCAGCTGCAAACTAACTCGTACAACTACCAGAGTCAATTTTCGCAACTTCCGTTATTTGTATTTTATTCGCAAGATTTTTTTCGCTCAAAATGCATGTTTTCTCAACTTCAAACAGGGATTTAAACTCTACTAGGTTTTCATAAAAATAAGAAACAGCAAAATAGAGGAGTTACTTTAGAATTGCAGACAAAAATTATACTAATTTTCGAAACAAGTTCGAATAATTTAGTTATAAAAAAAATGTTTTGTGTACGGTATGTCTCGAAAATCACGCAATCATTGTTAATGAAATTCTCGTTGGCTTTTTATTGCATGAAGCGTATTTATATCTTAAATTGAAAATTAAATCTAAAGAAAAATCATAATAAAAATATAATATAAATAAAATAATCCGGCGGGGTTAAATCGAGATTTAGTCGGTTTTATATCAAATCATAAAGTTTTAACGACCGCAAATAAATGTTTAAAAAATAATCAAAATTAAATTTTAATGATTAAAAATGTTTCAACAATTTTCAAATACACATTTGAAAAAATTTGAATGTTTTAAAAAAATACCATGATATATTTAAAAGGTTCATCACTTTTAAAGAATTTGTGGTTTACTTTAGCGTTTTGCAGCAAAAATTGGTATTTTAAAACAAAAAACATTATAATTCGAAAAAGATTTGCTATTTTTAATAAGTTGCTTCTGACATTTAAATTTCAAAACAAAAGTCATTAGATTTTAAAGAAAATTCATAAGTTTTTACTAATGTTCGGTTATATTGTGGTTTATATTTATTTTTTTTAGATATTTTTATATTATCGGTTTATATTTTCGTATAGCCAAGATAATATAGATGCCAAAATATTGCTAAAAATATTTAACTAAGTAACAATTTATTTTAGCGTCAAAAATGATATGAAAAAGGGTCTTTCAAAATTCCACGTTTTTAACTAATTTTTCTTCTTATCCTTAGATTTTTTTAATAATAAATTTCACGAATCTTTTAGAAAACTAATAATTGGAACTGTAAAACACAAGAAAAAAATTTTTTTAAAAGTTTTTTTGTTGAAAAATGACACATGGTACGAAAGAAATTATTATACCAAATTTGTTCAGTTCAAAAATATGGACGAATTTTTGAATGATAATTTTTAGGCAGGACGAGTAAATTCTCTTTTAACCGTAAAAACTAAGTTAAAATTAAAAACGTGACATTTTTTGAGAAAGGACACGGAAAAAAAATTATAGGATGTGCCCTTTTTTTAATTATGGAAACAAGAAAATGAAAATACGCATGTTTCAATATCAATAGATAATAAGAATTGTAATAAAATAAATTGATTGAAACAGTGCGTTTTTCACGGTAGCTGAGAATAAAATGTAATTTGAAATTGGAAACAAATATTAAAGTGATCATGATAAATCAAATTTATAAATTATTTTGCAATATCTGAATGAGCAATCCGAGACTGCGGTACATAAATAAACATAATATAAATTTGATATATAAGTGTTAAACATAATGTAAAAAATTCACATTGTGGACAAAATCAAGTGCGAAGCACGAATCACGTGATGAGAATCTGTTCTATGAAGCCGAAAAAAGCTTGAAAAAAAGAGAATTCACAATCATCAAATTACAGTTGTCGATGCTTTAACCTATAATTTCAAAAAGTCTGTGCACAAGTGTGGGGAATATAGAAAGACCGAGCGCGAAGCGTGAGAAATAAGTCGCGTGCTTTAGGCGCGCTTATGGACTCCCCTATTTGGATATTATTTTGTATTTGTTAAAAAGCTATTCAATTTGATGATAAAATATGTAATTTATTAATTGTAAAGATTTTAATATTTCATTGAATAGATTGCGAAAAATAAAAAAATAATAACCAAATGCACTTATATGGCGAAAAATCAGTTTTTGCTAAGTAAATATTTTGAAGAAAAGTTTCGTTCCATGCAATTGGTATTATTGCTAGGCCCTCGGTGTGCAGACATCTTGTCAAATGACGTCGCATCTGGTAGATTAATAGACTAGTTAGAACAGTTTTGTCCAATGAGGTGACACCGAAATCTTATACAGGCACCTCATTGGTCAAACCTGTTCCGCTCACTGTTCCGCTATTCTACTAATTTACCTCCATGAGACTGCGCCTAAATGATTGAATGATTCACGTAGTACTTCGTGCATAATCACAAATATGTAGCTTCCGCCTTTTCCAGTTTCCACTCACTCCATATAAGCTGCATAGTGAACACACACATTTCCACTTTCCTCTGCTTTCCTACTCGTCGTGTGCACGTGTTCTATCGGTCCGTTTTTTGTTTTTAAGAAAAGGCAGGAGAAAAGACTATAAGTATTTTCTGATCTTCGAGAGCCGAGTCCATATTTTTCTTGATTTGGATTAACGTGAACTAGCAGAATGGAGAACGGTAGCGAAGCAACTAAGACTGAAGAATCGAACGACGCCAAGTCTGAAGAGGTTAAGTTAGAAGAAACACCGGTGAAACCTGAAGCTGATACGCCAGAATCTGAGAAGCTAGAGACTGAGAAGCCGAAAAATGGTGAGGATAAAGAAGTTAAAGAGGATAAGGAAAACGTCGAAGTTCCCGAAGTCACTCCACAACTTTTAGAAAAGATCAAGAAACAAGTTGAGGTATTGATTTTAAGATTTTTATTGCAAAGTTTTTCATTGCTCTTCAGCATCTTCAGTGTCGGTAAAAGAGGATAGGATTTATTTTTAACTTTCAATCGATAAAGACCTGAATGTTTTAAGTTACTGTTATTATGAGTATGGTCTTATAACAGTTTTGGAGTTTTGGATAGAGGCGGTGCTTGAGGGCATCTTTTTACCAACAGAGTAGTTTCCAACAATTTTGGAAATTTTGCTTTGAATTGTTGATCAAAATTTGATATGTCGACATTTTCGGCTGAATAATTGAATATTGAAAGTTTGTATTAATGAGTGTTAATTATTTAAACAATTAGTGAATGTTTTTAGTTTGAGTGTTTGCCACGTGAAAATATGCCTTAAATGAAACACGTATGTGGGTTCTTGCAATGTTTGCTTAGCCTATTTTAATTTTTTTGAATAAAGGCTTACAATATTTTTTCGAATATATGCAGATAATTAAACCATTATTTAAAGTTATTCAATTATTACGTTTCTTTGAATTCTTCTAGCTGAAACCGGGAATTTACTTCTGAAAATAAAATTCAAGTTTTCATTATTTTGATAATTTCAGTAAATTTAGAAGTCATTTCTCCTTATCTAAAGTCGCAGGGCATTTTATTTGAAGAATTATCATTCGGATTTAGACGATAGGTGTTAGAAGATCCCTGTTCCAAGTTGGAATGCGTCAAAAAATGTAAAGTCCCCTCAATTGAAAAAGGAGAAAAATACTTGAAGTAGTTTTTAGAGTTTCTGAATTATAATGAACATTTTTTTTTAGATTGTTCATTGCTTCAACTGAAAATTAAACGGTTGCGTTTTAGGTTGACAATTGATCTTTTTTTAGCTAAAATATAAATAATTAAGCTGAAAATTTCCCTTTTTTGACAACAATTGAGAGGGGAGGGGGTGCAAAGAATTGGTGCTCTTGCCCTATTTGTTTAATTAATAATTGGCTACTGTAGAGTGATCTCTCCTATTTTATTTTTATGAAAAAAATACTAAAAATATCTCTTCTATTCATTCTAGTTTTACTTCGGCGACGTCAACATGCAAAGGGACAAGTTCCTTATCGAGCAAACAAAATTGAGCGAGGGCTGGATCCCACTGGAGGTGATGTTGAAGTTCAAAATGCTGGCTTCATTGACCCAAGACACACCCACAATTGTAAAGGCGCTTGAGGCGAGCGAACTGATTGAGACTTCAGAAGACAAGACAAAGATTCGTCGTTCCCTTGTTCACCCACTTCCAGTCTACGATGAAGAATACAGAAAAGCCCAGGAAGCGAGGACAGTTTACGCGAAGGGTTTTCCACTTCAGGGTCTGACCATGGACCAGTTGAAAACTTTTTTCGAACCCTTTGAACCCATTGAAAATATTTATGTAAGTACAATAATAATAATAATAATAATGATGATTATGAAAATAATACATTACACTGAAATGCCGATTTAAGGGCGGTCTCGGGCGTGGCCTGCAATGGCCTTGGATTTAAATCGGGAATCGCTTTAACGTAAACAGCCTGGGTTGTACGAACCTTTTTTTGTAGGAATACATATTGTTAACTAACTGTATTGTATATAAATGTTAATTTTTGATATCCTAAAGGATGAAAATTTAAATGAGAATTTTGTTTAAAAATATTAGTCTTTGAATAAGAATTTCGAAATAATATTCGTGCCCTTGAAATACCGGGAGATTTCCCGTATTTCATAATTCGTGCGTTTTGTAATTTTCTGAAGTTTCCAATTAGAAAGCATACAATTTTTAAAGTGTTTAGAATAGTTAAACTTCAAAGGTTCAAAATATTCGCAATACTTAAAATTCGATGATTTTTAACGGTGAAAATGACAAGTGATTTTTATTACAGAAATCACATTTTTTAGTGAACAAATCTGTCCAGTCGTTTTGAATGTCACTTGATACTACATGATATGATACTTACTAATAATATTTACCGTCTTTAAATTTTCTATAATTGTAATTCAGAATGAAAAGACCATTGCGCTATTAAAAATTCAATAATTTCATATTAAAGGCCTTTTGATAGTATGTTTTGAATTTTATAATCTTCCAATTTTCCGATTTTGAGATGAAGATTTAAATAAATAAATCAGTTCAAATTGAAAAATGTTTGGTTTGAAAATTTCACGCGTGAATTCTTCACGAGGAATCTTCCTTCAGAAATTAAAAAAAAAATTAGGTTCAAATTCAAAAATGTATATTTTTAATTATTTGATTTTAAACGCTATTAGTTATAAATAATAGAATTTTAATTGCTCTAAATTTAAAATTATTTAATCTTAAAATATTAAATTTCTTAAGGTTTAAAATTGTCCTATTTTCTAGATATACAATCTGAAATCATTTATTTTCGAGATTCAATTAAAAATTAAAATTATTTACTATTCAGGGCTTCGAATTAATATTTGCAAAGTAATATTTAAAAATTGGGGTTTTATTGGATTTTTTAATTTACATATTTTTCGTGTTAGGAAATAGAAATCCAGAGCCGTGAACGCGCGATCTGTACGCGTGCAATTACTGTTAGTATATCATTTATATGAAAAAACTGTTGGGTTTCGCAAAGAAAGTTAATTTTTTTTCTAAACCGGAAGAAATTACGAATATTTACCGGGAGACGAAAATTTGAAGAAAAAAACGGCCACCCCGTTAGCAAGTGCGCATTATTCATATCCATAATTTAAATATCAACGAAAGTTCTAACATACATAAATAATTTATAGTCTACCGCCAGAATCTATAGAATATGATTTTTCTGAGAAAAAATTCATTTTCAGCCAATCAGTTGAATGCTTAACAATATAGTTCATTTATAATACAAAAAATTTTAAGCAAAAGCAAAGAAGTTTAAACTAAAAGTATGAATTTTCACAACAAGAAAAAACTTTAAACAGTGGTTCAACTTTCAACCAAGAATTTGGATTTCCAACATAAAAAGAGACGTTTTTAACGAAAAATGTAATAGTTCATATTTCAATAAAAGAATATTTTAATTAAAAATAAAACAGTTAGATTTAACCAAAAAAAACAAGTATTCAACAAAGTACTTGAATCCTCAACTAGAACCGATTATTATTCAACAAAACAGTTTCATTTCTAACCAAAAAAGTACGAATTTTCAAGAACGTACTTAATTTTTTAACCAAATAGTTCAGTTTTCTAGAAAGTTGAGTTTTCAACAGAAAAAGAATAATTTTTAACCATTCAGTTGCATTTTTAACAAAACAATTTTTAAATTCAAATGATAAATATATAACATATAATTCAAATAACATTTTAATTGTTTTTATTTTCAAACAAAAAGGACGATTGTTCAATCAACCAATTAAATTTTCACAAAAAAATGAATTCTTAACCAAATATTTAATTGTAGACTTTTAAACAGAAAGCAATGCATTTTTAACCCAAAGTAAGCTAGATTTTCTTATTACGTTCTTTAAATTCAGTTCGCATTTAAGTGAAGAGCCGAGAAAAAGAGGATAATATAGAAAAAACTGGATCCTGTGATGAATAAACAGGAATTTTGATCATTTATGGACTAACGAATAACATTTCAAATAAACGTTAAAGTTCATTTTTAATATTTAAAAAAAAAATTGGTCACAAAAGTGAAAGTTTTGGTTAAAAATTAAAGTTAATTTTCCATTGCATACTTTTTACATTTAAGTATATACATTTTTAAATTTGAAATACACATAATATTGATATTTGAAAAATTTTGTGACACCAATTTTACACTTTTTTCTCTTTAATTTCACGATGTGTTTATTACAATCTATTTTTCAGTTAACAATATTTTTTATTTTGAGGAGAACCAATTTAAAAATTGCTATAAGTGTTATTACATAGTTATATTTCAGGCACTTAAAATTTAAAATAGTTCAATTTTAACTTTATTCACTTTATTTTCTTTCATTGGTTGCAGATGAGGAAGTACGCCGATAAGGAAAAGAAAATGCACTTCAAGGGTTCAGTTTTTGTTCAGTTTAAGACTTTAGATGCCGCGAAGACTTTTATGGAAATAGAGTCCGTCAAATACGAAGAAACTGTACTGATTCGACGATGGGCGTAAGTAATAAAATTTATTGAATACTTCATGGTTTCTTAAATGTATTTTCTCAATTTTCCAGTTTTGTTTATATTTGTTGCTTTTATTCAAATGGTATAAATTTGAAGTATTTAAAATACGAAAAGTATTAAAGTTAGCATTTTAAATTCCAATTACTCTTTTTTTTTATTATATTCTTTAATTAAATATTTTTTATTCTGCAGGGCAGAATATAACGCGGAAAAGCAAAAAGATCGGGAAGAAAAGAGGCAGAAGAAGGCCGACCAAAAGGATAAAAAGAACCCAGACCAGAAACAGGTAATTAATTTATTAAATTTGTAATTTATATTAATTTAGGCCCATAGTTTTATAATAAACTTTTTATTTAATTAAGCCTGATGATCAGTTGATAAAATGATCAAAGGATGCAGTGTTTTAATGTATTTTTTCAAATTCCTTCATAAGTTCTTTTTAACTTTTCTACACTTATTTCAAACTTACTCAACTTTTTTTAAAAATATTTTTTCATTGTTTTAAATTCAATTTTATTTTTTAAATAAATTTTATGGAATTCTTTTCTTTTTTCATAAATTCCCTTTCAATTTACACAAAGTAGAATGTAATCAATGGAATTTTTGGAATTTTAAGGAAAAAATCCAATTAATTTGTATTATTTTGAATTTAATTGTTTCATATACATTAGTCACCTCTTTTTTTAAATCACCCTTAATTCTTTTAAATTCTTTGGCATTTTTTAAATGTACTTGAATTCTTTTAAAACTCAATTGTATTCAGTTCAATGGATTTTTGGAATTTTCGAAAGTTTTTATTTAATTAATCATAAATTCTTTTGACGTCACCTTAAATTTGTAGGCATTCCATCAGATTCTTTTAAATTTGTTTCATACTTTAAAATTGTTATAAATTGATATAATTTTTTTTTTTAGTTCACCTTAAATTTTTATGAATTTCATCAAATTTTTCTCATTTACCTCTTAATTCATTCTAAGTTTACGGAAGTTAACGGAATTTTTTATTTTCAACAAATTTTATATTTCATTTGAATTCAACTTGAATTGTTTTGTCGGCTTTAGTCATTTCTTTGGTTAGAAAATAGTAAGGTTTCAAATATTTGAAGAGATATTAATTTTTATCAAATTCTCCGTGAGTTCTTTAAAAACTTTTGGTATGCTCTTGAATTTTTCAAAGTTTTTATTTAATTGATCCTAAATTCTTTAAACCTCACCTTGAATTTTTATGAATTTAATCGAATTCTTCTCGTTTACCTTAAAATCCTCTAAAGTCATTCCAAGTTTACGGAAATTAAAAATTTTTAATTAATAAAAATGGCCCAATTAATTTGAATACTTTTCAATTTTACTGGAAAGGTTTTAAAATCGTTTGCATTTATCCTGAATTTGTTACCATTTGAGCGCGAAAAAAGTACCATATGAACGTGATAAAAGGTACCCGTTGGTCCCTATATTTTATTCCGTGAGGCCTGTTAATTACATTTAATTATAATCTTAGAGTTTGCAAATATTGAAAATTAAACTTTTGTAATTAGGAATAAATTTTGCGTTTAACGAATTTTTAGTTTAGTTTAGTTACAATGAATTTCCTCTAATTTTGTAATTATCATTTATATCAGTGCAATTAAAACATTCTTTAAAATAATGAACTGTACTTTGTTACTGAAGGACAAAGCTGTAACTGAGCCTGAAAAGGAGGAGAAAGAAGCATTTAGTCTTCCAAAGGGTTCCGTGCTGTACTTTAGCGGTCTAGAAAATGCAACCAGAGAGGATATTCGGGATGCTTTGACCAAATTGGACGCTCAGATTGCCTACGTGGATTACACGAGAGGAAATGAGAGTGGCCATGTTCGACTGGCGAAAGAAAATGATGCGAAAACGGTCTTCGAGAAGTTGGAAGAAGGCAAGGTTAGTTGTCGAACGCTTACATTTTTTTATTCCAGTAGTTTTATTTTACATATTAATTACTTATGCTACTTTAACTGTATGTAAAGATAGCATATTTATTTTGTTTATCGGGAATTTTCCAAATTTCTAGCCGAAAACCCTTTTTTTATATCGCTTTAAATATCGCCAATTAAATGTCATATGAAATGAATTTTTAATGAGCCCGATTTCAAATTCTTGTAAGTTTGAATATTTAAATTTGTTTTATTTTCAATTTTTAAATCTTACAGTTTATAAAAGAGAATCTTAAAGAGATAAAGGTCGTGCATTGCATCTTCAGTTTACCAATTTATAGAAAAATAATCTGTCGAACTTTGATTTCAACTGTTTTTTAAATAATTAATTAAATTGTTATCTTTTTGAATTATATCATTCAGTTTTAGACGCGCGATATAAAAATTTTCCACTTTACACATTTCTAATTTCAGATTCTTTATTTTTAATTCTACAATTAAATACAAATAAAACAAAATTAATGATTTTTAAAATTGAGTTGTACTTACAAAAAAAATGTCGATTTGAGATATAGTCAAGTACAAACCGAAGTTTGTTTCTTCTTCTATCGTTTTCATTGTAACTGAAAAAAATTAAAATAAACGATTTGGCTTAAAAAACTAGTTAAAAAAAACTCTTAAAATAAAATTCAGAAGTGAATAATAATTGATTTTAAAATGGAAAATGATTTTTTATTTTGAAAAATTAATTTTATGAGAATTTCTAAAAAGATTTGGTAAGATTTACAAAATTATTATACATAAATGTGGAAGATTTTACGCAAATTTTTTATTTGGCTGGATTTAAAAAAAATGTAGGAAAAATTCGAATCATTTTAAAAGATGTTTAGAAGTTCTGAGCAAAATTTTAAAAATAATTTAAACTTTGAAAAAATTTTAAACAACATTTGAATGTTTCATCATTTTGTATGCATTGATTGATTCTTCAATATGGAGCATTGCAAATTATAACGTGGATTTCTATTTTTGACATTGAATCTAAATCTTTGAACTTCATAATTTATAAATGTAAAAAATTTAAGTTAGCAGTTTAACTGCATTTAATTTTAAATTGTTTTTATTACTTAAAATGGAAAATTGTTTGTCTTTCGAATTCGATTTTTTAAAATTTCATTGAATGTAAAAAATGTTAAAAATTAAACTGTTTCAATTCGAAAGCCTTAGTCGATAAAAAATGTAAACCTCCGATTGAAATTTTATAAACTATTTTTAATTTAAAAATAACTCCATAATAATATATTCGTAATTAAATGCTTTTATTAGATTTGAAGCATTATTTCAATCTGTAATATTCCACATGTAACCCATTCAATTTAAACGTGTTCAATTAAGAAAAATAATAATTACTGAGTATTTAGCAAATTTTGACTATTTATTTAAGACGAGTAAATCAAACACCAAATATTTAAAAGTAAACAATTTGAAACTGAATTGTTTGACATAGAAAGTCTAATATCGTCAACATGTTGAAGAGCTTTTAAACTTTGAATGTTTCAATGTTTATTGTTGTATTTTTAACATGTTTAATTTGTAGCCAAATTGTTGAATTTCGATTAATAACAATTGAGCACTTGTTATCAGGGTGGCCACATGTCAGGGTAGTGTCAGGGGAATAAATTTTGTGAGGGAAGTCAGGGAAATGAAGTAGCTGTGACGTAAAATCGAAATTGATGTGTTTTATTATTATTCTGGAAGCACTTCCTAATATCAGTATAAATATTTTTTCAATGTACATTCTTATCAATAGAATTCAATTTTTCTTTTTTATTTGTAGTAATTTATTTATTGCTAGTTTTGATACATGTCCTTTACTTAATTAATCCATACTGCCATGTAAAACGTATTTTTCTGGCATTTTTAAAACTATTTTGCTTGACACACGATCGAAACCTTATTCGCTTTTGTAATACCTACCTGTCAGAAAAATTCGTCTAAATGTCAGCGAAATTGGAAAATTCATTCTTGTGGCCACCTCCATTATATGTAGAAAAAATTTGAGTAATTTTAAGAGGTATTTAGAAGTTCTGAAAAGATTCAAAATTAATTTAAAAATTGAAATTTCAATTATTTGAGCGAAGTGTGTGCGCCGATAAAATTCGGCTATTGGTACCGAAGTTTCAGTACAAATAGCCATGGTATGATTTTAAGCAAAATGTAGATTTTTTTAAACAAAACGTTAAGAAGCATTTTTAGAATTGCAAAAGGCTTTCAAAGAATAAAAACATTATCTTCAGATTACCAGGGAAATTGAGAATGATTTTTTATTTTGAAAAATTATTTTCACAGAATATTAAAAAAAAATTAAAAGTTTATAAACTTGTCATACAAGTATATGGAAAATTTTAGGGACATTGTTTTAAATTTGCAGAATGTTTTAAAAATTATTGGAAAAGTTCAATTTATTTAAAAATATATTTAGAAGTTCTGAGAAAAATTTCAAAAATAATTTTAAATTTGTAAAAATGTAAAACAGCTTCAGTTTTCTCAAGATTTTGAAATAAAATTTTGAAGCTTTTCAAGGATGTTTAAATTATTCAAAATGAAAATAATTTAACTTGTAATTTAAGAAGTTTTCAGTTAAAAATTTGAATGTTCCTAGTTTAATTTCCTTAAAATAATATAAATTTTTAATTTCATTCATTCATTGATTTTTTAATTAAGAGCATTGGGAATGATAACGTGTAGTTATATTTTTCAAACTGAATCTGGATCTTTGAACTCTATAATTTATAAAAGTTAAAAAATTCTATATTTGGCAGTTTCTCTGCATTTAATTAAGAATGTTTCAATTGAAAAGTGTTAGTGCCGTCTCTTTTATGCGTGTTTTTACACAAATTTGGGAGAAAAATACTTTCAAACTTCAATTTTAACAATTTTATCAAATGGTAAAAAGTTTAGTTTTACAGTTTAACTCTTTTAATTTTATTGATATTTATTCTAATTTTCAGATCAAGCTAGGAGAGAAAGAAGTTTCTGTCCGAGTTCTTGAAGGCGATGAAGAAGCTGAATATTTAGCGAGGATGGAAAGAGAACTCGCTGACCTGCGAAAGGAACGAAACAAGTCAGGCAACAAGTTCAAAGGAGGAAAGAAAGGCGGTAAGCAAGGAGGTAAGCAATAAGTGTTCTAAATCATTTAAAACTATTTAAATTTCATTACCCAGGGTGGCGACTTGACCCGGAAACTGGGAAATGCCGGGAATTTAAGTAAAAAATCGAGAATTTACTTCTAATCAAAGTAAAACTCAAGTTTTCATTATTTTAATAATCTAGTGCACGTTAGAGTAGTAATTTCTACTTTATCTACAGTCGCGGGGCATATAAGTATGTTTATTAGATAACGAATATAAAATGTTTTGAAATGTTTAACTGATATTTAATATTTGATTAAAAAATTGTTTTTTTGTTCAAAATTCAACCATTTTGTGGAAAAATCAAGTATAATGCTAAAAGTTCTTTATTTTCTGAAAAATTAATCTTTTTCGTTGAAAATTCAAGTATTTCAATCAAATATTCATTGACAAATCTTAGATTTTTCAGATGACCTCAGTTTACTCTAATTAAATAATAATTTATTATTGTTCAAGAGTACTTATTTTTGTTGACATTAGTTAGTAGTTCTCGTGCATCAAAAGAGAGATGACTGGCATTTTATTGATTGAAAAGAGAATTGATCATATGATTTAAAAAATGTAACGTCCCTTGACTCTGATTTTCTACATTTTCGTTTATACATTATGAGAGAAAGAATTTGTACTTTTTCCATTATAATAAAAACTTTGCAATTTTTGGCTCTGAGATTTTTTTCGCTGACTCATTTTTTTTCTTCAAAAAATGGATTTGTCATTTTTCATTTTCTCTTACTCCTACATTATCTTGACTTGAACATTGAATTCAAAAAACGTATCCTTTTTTATTTTAGGTCAGGGAATTTCCGTAAAGAAATATAATTTCATTTGGAACAGGGCATTTCTGACATGGAATGGGTATTTTGCAAAAGAATTATAATAGAAATAATAATAATTAATTATTAAATTATAATAATAATTAAAATTATAATAGAAAGTTTGTTGAATTGATCGTTGAGAATTCATCTTTTTCAAGTTAAAAATTCAATATATTTTTTTACTAAAAATATGACCATATGTTTTTGTTTAAAATTGTTCTTTTTTGGATGAAAATTCAACTATTTCGTTAAAAATTGATATTTTTTATTTCAAAATTAAATTATTTGTTTGCAAATATATGTACTTTGTGGAAAATTCGTATTTTTTTGTAGTAAATTCATCTTTTTGGTAGGTATAAAATTCACCTATTCCAGTTGAAGATTCATCAGTTTGGTAGAAAATTAATTTCTCTAACCGGAAGTTCAACTGTTACATTTTTGGTTGAAAATCGATCTTTTTTAGTTCCAAATTCAACAATTTAGCTGAAAATTGGTATTTTAATTGAAAATTCAACTATTGCGTTAAAAATTCACGTATTTTGTTAAAAGATCAATTTTTGGGGGAGAAGATTATCTTTTTCTTTGAATGTTATTCTTCTGGTTATAAAATTATTTTCTGTTAAAAATTCAAGTATTCTAGTTAAATATTTATCATTTTAGTTAAAAATGCACCTTTATGTTGGAAATAAAATTACTTGGTTGAAACTCTTTTGTTAAAAATGAATTTTTTTTCGAAGATTCATGACTTTAATTAAAAATTGATTTCTTTGGTTGAAAAATTAGCTATTTGATTCCAAACTTTTTTTGTCTTTGTCGAAAAGTTAACTATTTTGTTGAAAATTTGTTTCTTTTTTGCTTGAGAATTATCATTTTTTTAAACTGGAAATGTAACTATTATTCCAGTTAAATATTCCATAATTTTAGTTAACAATGTATCTCTTTGGTTCAACATTCATTTTTTGGCTAAATATTTGACTATTTAATTTTTGGTTGGTAAAAATTATAGTTTTCAGTTGAAAATTCGTCTTTTTTGGTTGAACATTGATTTTTTAAACCTAAAACTTAATTATTTAATTTTTGGTTGCCAATTTATCTTTTTTTTTTAGTCAAAATTAATTTTTTCGGTCGAAACTTATAATATGTTGTTGTGTTAAATGATGCTTAGAATCAACGTCACGAAGGAAAAAAAAATATTTGCCTTTTGCGACTGGGAATTTGTAATGGTCTGCCGAATCGCCATCCTGTTACCTTACGAATGATGATTTGCCATGCTAATACTGAGGAATCTATAGGATTTCGCTGAGTTGAAACTCTTCAAAGCAAAACTGACTCTTTATCTTATAAAAGGAATTCCTCAAGAAATCCCACCGATCCGCGATTCATGTTTCAATTTTTTTAAATTTTTTATTTGAGGTCGATTCCAAAGAGGACAAAAGAGGAAAGGAGGAGATGGAGGATACGACGGTGGTCGAAAGAGGAGAGCCTGAAGAAGCTGAAGAAACAAATTGAACGCGAAAAGTTTATATTTTGTACCGATATCTAGCATCACTAGTTATAGTAGTTACTGTATATTTTTTTTATTTCTCTTGACTCAGTTCTAGCACTATTATGAATCAATAATTTACAAATGGCAATTATGATGAAAAGATCTTTTTAGTTTTGTAATACGTATATGACGCTGACTTCAGAGAGAAATATCATGTTGCAGAATTTGATTAGGATGAGGAAAACGTATTTTGTTTTAAGTGTCTGAAGCTGTAGTTATTATTTTTACAGCTGGCTGACCTAATCTTATTTTACTCAGGAAAATTTATTTCATTTTCAGAGTTTAATAACTGATTTAATAACTTCTAGTGTCGAGATGATAGTTGCGTGAAATTATAAACGACTAGTTATACAAAAATATCTATCTGTTCTATGATACATTTGTAACAATGAAAATACATGTTCTATTTAATACCTGTTTAATAAAAGCAAGTATATTTCATAAATTCTCTCCCCGGCATTGATTTTCATCAACTCGAAGACGAAAATTTTTATATATCGTCTCTTTGGTCTTTTTGGTCGAATTAAACTGTTTTTGATTTGAAATTGAAACCTGCTTTGATTGAAATATTAACTAGTACATTTTTTGTTCAGAATTCATCTTCTTTTAAATTAGAATATTAGTACTCGGTTAAAAACTAGTTTTTGTTGTTGAAGGTTCATTATTTTAAATGAAAATTCATCTATGCTGTTCGTTTTTTTGAAAATTCCTTTTTTCCTTGGCCAAAAATTAAGTTTTTTGCTGAGAATTTATTATAGTTAAAACTTTTAAATATTTTGCTAAAAATATAAAATTTTGTTTGAACTGAAAATTCCCTCGCCTTTTATGGTAGAAATTAATTTTCTTGGTTAAAAATTTATCGTTTTGGTTTAAAATTTAACTATTGCAGTTGAAAATTAATTATTTGATTTGATAAATCGTCACTATTCCATTTTTGGTTGGAAGTTGATCTTTGTAATTTAAAATTCAACTATTTGATTCAAAATTTGTTTTTTTTTTAGTTCAAAATTAAACTATTTTGTGGAAAAATCATGTACTTTGTTAAAAGTTTTTTATTTTATGGAAAATTAACCTGTTTCGTTGAAAATTCAAGTATTCCAATCAAATTTTTATAATTTTATTTGTAAATTTATTTTTTGCGTTTAAAATTTAACTAATCTTAGTTGGGTATTCCATAATTTTAGTTAAAAAATCGTCTTTTTGTTATAAAATTAATTTTCTTCGTTAAAAATAAAAGTACTTTGTTAGAAGTTAAACTATTTTGTTAAAATACCTTTTTCGATTATAATTTCCCTATTGTAGTTGAAAAAGAACAATTTTAATATAAAATTTAATAGTTCGCTTTTTGTGATGCAAAATAATTATTTTAACTGAAAATTTCATTATTCCATTTTTCGTTGAAAAGTAATTTTTTTCTTTGAAATTAAACTATTTGGTACTTTAGAGACTAATTCAAGAAATTCATTCTTATGTTTTCAGTATTACTTTATTATTTAATTAATCGATGGTTTATATCCTTAGGGATATCTTGTAGCATAAGTTGTCAACTATTTCGAAAGGAAAAAAAGAAAAAACAAGAATTAAAAAAATGCAAAATATTTCAATGGATCCGTACAGTGAAAAATTACGCCTGGGAAAGTTTGAGATATCTGGAATTGTCAGTGATGTTTCTTCCAGGATTTGAGGTGTTACTCTAATATACACCGTAAAACTGTATCAACAAGTGATTCAATAAAAAGTAGGCATAATACAAAGGAAGAGGTCCAGATTTCAATTTTTTTATAAACGATTTTTATTACTTTACGGTGAAATATACAAATGAAGTGAACTCTGAATTCTTCACTGATTGCTTTCGATATACACGTCAGGCGATTTTTCGTGATTATGCTCATGAATAGACTTCTTAGCAAAGATTGCATGGATATCATGAAAATGAATTTAAATGGTCAATTTCTTCTATTAAACAAATTTCAAAGGTAATGGTAGTGCAATGAAAAATGTCTAACTACTATGTACATATTTATACGTTTTACACTCTATTATTAGAATCAATTTTAATTTAATATAGCTAAATGAGGAAGGAGCAAGTGACAATTTTCTTGAAAAGAGATATGAAGTAAATTTTGTAGCTTTAGAAAGTCTTTTTTATAAAATCAGTTTCTTATAAAACTGAGGCCTTTGACGAAGTTGGCAATTCTTGCGCATGCTTAGAACACATACAGATCGACTGCGCATGCCTAGAACACATATGGTTCATTGCGCATGCTTAGAATGCTGCAGATTCGCGAAAACATTTTGGAATTACATATGGCATAAATATACATAGATCATATGCGCAGATCACACGAAACATTAGTCATGACAATTTTACTCCGTTTTCCTTCTTTCAAAGGGATTAAAGCTTTTCATGCGCAATTAATCCGAATAATTTCGCACTAAGTTGGAAAAAACCCTCCGTTCTCGGCCTACCTAGACCTACTGGTCCAAGCAGGGCGAGAGGCGGTTCTGATTCGCCCCGGAAGGACCGGTGGGCGCGAGTACTCTCGTGTATGCGCAATATGATGCATTCCAATTGCAAATGGTTGAGACACCCTGACTTTTTACGTTTGGATCCCCCGGACTTGTGGTCAGGGCTATTTGGAGTCAATCCCCGACACTGGACTGAAAGCGAGAGTACAATGTATTTTAAATTTTGTACAAATTCTAATTTGATTTTTTTTTAAACCTGGGTTCCGATTATGTAGCATTGGAATAAATACTCCATTTTCACCATTTTTTTCAACTTCTTACTAAAAATGGTGTGAAAAGTCATCACTTTTCATCCCCCTTTTTTCAAACTAAATTTCGAATTAGAAATGCGAAAAAGGAGGATAAAAGTGATAACGTCTCGGCTAATGTTTAATAAGAAGTGAGAACAAAATGCCAAAAAGAAGTATTTCTCTTAAAGCTACATATTCGGTGCCTTCGTGAAAGTTTCACAGATAGGAAAGTTTTTTTTCGTATGAATCCAGTTTATTTCGAACTCTATATCCGTATTCCATATGAGTTCGGTCGAAAGATTAATATCCGACTGAATCTGAACTATTCCGAGGTTTACCATAAATTATTCATTTTGTAGGTACCCAATGGGCACACATTTTGGCGACGTCTTTATGACATCTTTATGACAACTACGACATCTATGTCTCTGTCGTATAGGTGTCTTAACGATATCGTAAATATGTTGTCAAGTCATACGTCTTTGCGATGTCGCAAAGATACCTTAACGACATGGACATAGGATGTCGTAAACACGTCGCCAAATTTTGGGCTCACTGGGTAATCTCTGGTAACTTATTGGACATTTATTGTAAAATTCTCTAAGTGTTTTAAGCCGGCCAACTTCAAGCTACCCAGCGGGCACGAAATTCGAAGACGTCTTTGGAACGTCCTAAAGACGTTTTAGGATGTACGGTTTAAAAGACGTTTTTAGATCGTCTATAGCAGGCCCAAAAACGTCTAAACAGTCGTGCAGGTGCAATCCCAAGGATTTCAGGGGGACCGGGATTTTGTCAAATTTTTAGAAAAATCTTTCCATATTTGATTTTAACAGTTTTTTAAATAATTAGTTGAATTGTTATCTTTTTCAAGTATGATACCGTTTAGTTTAGAATGGGTAATTAGAAAATCTTTCATTTAAATAAAAATTTGAGAATTAAAAATTTTAAAGCAGTAATTATTAATCTAAACATTTTGAAATCGACAAAAAAATAAACTTTACAATTTTAATAATTCTATTTAATGAATTTAAATTTTTAAGTAAAGTTGTTGAATTTTGATGTATAAAAAATATTGAACACCTATTATTCATAAGAAAAAATCAAATAAGTTGAAGAGAGACTAAGTTTTGAAAAGATTGAAGATTAATTAAAAATTTGAAATAATTTAAACGAAGTTTACGAATTGTGAAAGATTTGAAAATAATAAAAAGATTTCTTAAGAATCCTAAGAAAGTTGAAAATTATTTTTTATTTCGAAAAATTAATTTTAAGAGAATATTTAAAAAGATTTTTAAGTAAATCATTTTAATTTTGCAAAATTAAAAAAAAAAAATAGAAAAAAACCTAATCATTTTAAAAGGAGTTCAAAATTAAAATAACACACCCACACAACAAAAATCATTTACCGAGTCTGGGGGTCGCTGAATCCGAATCCGTAGTCGAAAAACCCCAAGCACGTCAGGGTTTCGATTTTCAAAGGAACTCGCGAAATTCATTCATCAGACTTAGGTTTGTATGCATCCAGGGCACCTTCTCGCGGTGTGCATCGGGTATAGCGATAACGCCGTCGGGCCTATATACCTTTGTTTTGTGGAGTAAATAGGTTTTATGGGTTAAACTGATTTTTGTTTAATATACGGCTAAAGTCAAAACGTTGAAGCGTTAAATAGCTTAGAGTAAGAGGCATTTTGAAGATTTTAAAGGCCATTGACAAAAAATTACAAATTTTTTCATTGGTCTTTACATGGAGAATGATAGTTCGGTAGAACCCCCTGGCGGACCGAAGGAACCGAAAGGAGCCTCTGCTAAGTGCTAACCCAGGAAAAAAGAATGCATTGAAAAGACTGCTCTGTGAATTGCGTATCTGTCACTTGCAGATTCAGAAAATTAAAACTGAATCGGTTTGCCACTATGTGAATCGGTCATTTTCTCAAGCAGGTTCGAATCTACCATGTACTGCAATGACCATTTCAAGCAAGGTCATATTGAATCGGTTTCCTTCTTTTTGAATGAGAC
>JAAAKG020123848.1:0-14958 GCA_010014905.2 Druon quercuslanigerum
TTCAAATATTTTAATAAACAAATGATGTTTTAATGGAAACAATGTATTTTTTTTATTTATTATTTATTATTAAATTTATAATTATTTATTATTATTATATGTTATTTCAAGTTCAAAAAAATGAACCTTGTTAAAAATGA
Source organism: Druon quercuslanigerum (assembly GCA_010014905.2). Lineage (NCBI taxonomy): Eukaryota > Metazoa > Arthropoda > Insecta > Hymenoptera > Cynipidae > Druon > Druon quercuslanigerum. Next base: position 141 of record JAAAKG020123848.1, read on the forward strand.
TTTTTAAAATCGAGCGCTTATTTCCTTTAAAAGATTCTCTGCAAAACTCATTGGTAATTTTTTATTAAAAAATTTTATTATGAAAACCTATTGTTTACAAAAAAAAAACGATTTTTTAGTCACTCAACAAAAGTTTTTGATAAAAACGTGCAAAATGAGATGTAAATAATAGTTGCAATTGTGACCTAAAGTGAGAGAAAAAATCATCAATCCCCAAAAACTATTATTAAAAAAATAATAAAAATTGTGAAATATTTATTCGAATGTTCAAATTAACATTTAAATATTTTCCTTAATTTTATAAATCATTTTTAATAACTTTTATTTTTTAGCTTAAAGTAACTTTAGTTCATGTTAAATTTAAAAACAAGTATAATGAAAATTCCCCTTTATTCTTAAATCTTAAGCTAAATTTCATGAAAATATTTATGAAGAAAAGCCCATTTTCAAACATATTTATCAAAATGTATTAAATTTGTTTAAAATGTATAATTTTAGTTCATTTATTTAAATTTAAAAATCGTTTAACCTAGAATTTTTAAAAAAACTCTTCAAAAGAAAAAAAAAACTGGTCCTATAATCTACAAGAAAATAACAAAAAATTTTCTCAAGAATCTAGAGAATATTGTTTGATTCTCTCAAAACCTTTCCAAATTCATAAAAAACTTTTTTTCACGAAATTGTAAAAAATCTACATTTTTCTCAAAATTTTTATAATTTTAAAATTACCCATTTTTTTAAAATCTTTTTTAAATAAGTAAATGTTCTAAATGTTTTTCATTTTTAAAAGTTTGCAAAAAAATTTTGTTTGAAAATTTTTTGCAAATACTTTCAAATCTTTTAGAAGATTATCCTAAAGTCAATTTTTCAAAATAAAAATTCAATTGACATTTTTCTGGTAATCTAAAGAAAATTTTTTCATTCACTTCAAACCTTTCATAATTGTAATTCAGCTTCCTTTTTTAAAATCTTTAAATTATATTTGAATTATTTAAATATTTTTACATGTTTCTTGAGCATAATAGAATTTTTTGTAATTCTATCATTCTGAGTCTACCCCTGAATTTCTCTTAAAGCATTAAAAAATTCCTAAAAGGCTTCGCATTTTTGTTCGAAACTTAAAATTAAACTTAAAAAAAAATCCTAATAATTTTGATTTTTTTAAAAATCTTATCCGCGTGGTAGCAAAATCAAAAAAAATTTTAAAATTTTAAATGGAATATGTAAAAAAGTGAGTATAAAGTTATAAAAATTGATCAAAGTTCACCCTAAAAAAGCCTTATTCTATTACATTACAGTCATTACATCATTCTTTAGAAAACATAATTTAATCATTTTAAATGAAAATGAACATTTATTCGTCATTCTTTTCTGTAGATTCGATTAAAATAATTATGGTCAATAATTCAAAATCTGTAATCTGTGATTAAAGTTGTAGAAAATAATATTACATTATTATTAAATAATTTAATAATTATTAAATAATATTAAGAATACCTTTCACTATCACTATGCCATAATTCAACGAGAGGGTGATTCTTTTTCTTTTTTTGTGGAATAGATAACCTTTGTATAGGAATAATTCCAATACCAGGACTTAGACTACCATCATCATTATTAGGAAGCTTCATATATTCTGAATTTCTTTGAATTCTTTTCGCTTGCTCAATACGTGCTTCTGTAATAAAAAGAGTTACATTTAAAAAAATATTTTAATAATAAATTAATCTTAAATAGTTTTTTAACAAATTTAAAAAAAAGCCATGTACCTAGTTTTTTCTGCAGGTGTTTTGTCGTACTACGGCGTTGCTGGATTGCGTGATTACTGCCGCAACTGCTGTCGCTACCCTAAAAACGAAAATAATTACTTAACAATTAAAATTAAATAATAATTAATATTAACTACTTTAAGTATATTTTGAGAATATATACATATTTTATCAAAAGATACTTTAAAAATTTTTTAAAATTGTTGAAAGATTGAAAAAAAGTTTTAAAGAAGAATCTGAAAGATTTGAGGTAAATTTAAAAAAAAGATTTAAATAATTTTAAGCGATTAGAAAGTGTAGAAGATCTGACAAAATTAAAAAAAAGAATTGTCCTTATATTCGTGTCAAAATTTTTGATAATTTTTAATTTTCAAAAATGAACTTATTAGGAAAATTTTTTTAAAGTTTTTAAACGTATCAAACGATTTCCTAAAATCTATCAAAAGAGTTAAGAAGATTTTGAAGAAAAATGTTGAAGAGATACAAAATTAACTTTCAACTTTAAAAAATTTTGAAAGTTTTCAAGAGAATAAAAAAATTGTTTAAGAATTTCTGGTAATATTTAGAAGATTACAAGGTAATTTTTTTTTAATTTTAAATGATGTTTAAAAATTTTAAGAAGGAATTTAGGGCGTTTTAAATAGATTATAAATATTAAAAAACTGAGAAACATTTTCGAAAATTTAACAAATTTTTCTTGATTTCTTCTCAACTTTTCAAAGTCTTAAATATCTTTCAAATAAACTTGAATTTTTCATAATATTTCGTGAAATTCTATAAAATAAAAAAATTTCTTTAAAATCTTCTACATTTTTTTCTGAGACATCTGAAATATTCAATTAAAAAACATTGTTGAAAGATTTAAAAAAAATGGTCGAAGAAGAATCTGAAAGATTTTAGGGAACTTTTGTTAATTTTGAAGAAAATATTAAAATAATTTTAACAGATTATAAGGTTCAGAAGATCTGACAAGATTTTAAAAAAAGAATTGTCCTTAAATTCGTGTGAAAAATTTTATTAATTTTTAATTTTCAAAAATGAACTGTAAAAAAAAATTAAAAAGTTTTTTAAACATATCAAACGATTTTTTTAAATTTCTAAAAAGAGTTTAGAAGATTATAAAGCAAAATGTTTCAATTTGGTAAGTTTACAAAATAAAAAATTGAGTAAATCCAAGAAATATTTTGCAGAATTGAAGAGATTCAAAATTAATTTTTAATTTTAAAAAATTTCTAAAGTTTTCAAGAGAATAACAAAATTGTTTAAGAATTTCTGCTTATATTTAGAACATTACAAGATAATTTTTTTTTTAATTTGAAATGATGTTTCAAAATTTTGAGAAGGAATTTAAGACGTTTTAAATTGGTTATAAATATTAAAAAACTGAGAAACATTTTCGAAAATTTAACAAATTTTTCTTGATTTTCTTTCAACTTTTAAAAGTCTAAAGTATCTTTTAAATAGACTTGAATTTTTCATAATATTTCGTGAAATTCTATAAAATAAAAAATTTCTTTAAAATCTTCTACATTTTTTCTGAGATTTCTGAAATATTCAATTAAAAAACATTGTTGAAAGATTGAAAAACATTGTAAAAGAAGAATCCGAAAAATTTCAGGAAAATTTTTTTAATTTTGCAGAAAATTTTTAAATAATTTTACGAGATTAGAAGATTTAGAAGATCTGACAAGATTAAAAAAAAGAAATGTCCTTATATTCGTGGTAAAATTTTTAAAAAATTTTAATTTTCAAAAATAAACTGTAAAAAAAATTTTTAAAGTTTTTTAAACATATCAAAGAATTTCCTAAAATTTCAAAAAACAGTTTAGAAGATTTTAAAGCAAGGTTTTTAATTTAATAAGTTTACAAAATAAAAAATTGACTAAATCCAGGAAATATTTTGCAGAATTGTAGAGATTCAAAATTTATTTTTAATTTTAAAAACTTTCGAAAGTTTTCAAGAGAATAAAAAAATTGTTTAAAAATTTCTGTTAATATTTAAAAGATTATAAGATAATTTTTCAAAACTTTAAATGATGTTTAAAAATTTGGAAACAAATTCGAGTTGATAAAACATTTTTTGAGGAATTTAAGACGTTTTAAATTGATTATAAATATTCAAAAACTGGGAAACATTTTCGAAAATTAAACAAATATTGCTTGATTCCTTCTTAACTTTTAAAAGTATATTAAGTATATTTTAGGCATATTTTAAAAAGACTTGAATTTTTCATAATATTTGGCGAAATTCTATGAAATAAAATTTTTTTTTTTAAATCTTCTACATTTTTTTCTGGGACATCTGAAATATTCAATTAAAAAACATTGTTGAAAGATTGAAAAACATTGTAAAAGAAGAATCCGAAAAATTTCAGGAAAATTTTTAAATAATTTTACGGGATTAGAAGATTTAGAAAATCTGACAAGATTAAAAAAAAAGAATTTTCCTTATATTCGTGGGAAAATTTTAAATAATATTTAATTTTCAAAAATAAACTGTAAAAAAAATTTAAAAAGTTTTTTAAACATATCAAAGAATTTCCTAAAATTTCAAAAAACAGTTTAGAAGATTTTAAAGCAAAATGTTTCAATTTGGTTAAGTAAATCCAAGAAATAGTTTGAAGGGTTAATGAGATTCTAAATTAATTTTAATCTTTAAAAAAATTTCGAAAGTTTTTAAGAGAATAAAAAAATTGTCTTAAAATTTCTGGGAACATTTAGAAGATTATAAGATATTTTTAAAAATTTTAAATGATGTTTAAAAATTTTGAGAAAAATTCGAGTCAGTAAAAAATATTTTCAGGAATTCAAGACGTTTTAAATACATTATAAATATTAAAAAACTGAGAAACATTTTCGAAAATTTAACAAATATTTCTTGATTCCTTTGTAACTTTAAAAAGTCTTTATTATCTTTTAAATAGACTTGCATTTTTCATAATATTTGGTAAAATCCTATAAAATCAAAAAATTTCTGTAAAATCACGTCTGAAATAATCAAAAAACTATTTTTTTTATATTCTCAAGAATATTATGAAAATTATTTTTATATGAATTCAAAATAATACTTTTTTCCTTGTTCTCAATTCTCATAATTTAATTTAAAAGTGGGTTCATTAAAACACTTCCTAAAATAATTTACGAATAATTTGAGTGTTATTACTTGACCGAACTATAAAATTGCCGGATTATAAAAAAAAAAAATTGTTAAATTCCCATAAATATTTATATTCCTGAAATTTCAATTTGCCGAAATTTTAGATTACCGAAAATAATTATTAAATTATTAATCAATGGTTAATTAAATTGTTTTCCAAATTTTTAATTTTATAAATAGCTCGTAAATTAATAATCAATTAACTGTGTTCAGCAGTTCTCAATTTAGGGAACTGAAATATTTAAAGGAATTTAATCATTCGTTTATTTTATAAGTCGGCCTCGAAGTCGGTGAATTTTAGTTTCGGGTATTTTTAAATTCGGAATTTTATTTTCGTTAATTTTTTTTCATTAATTTGTGTATTCGTTATTTATTTTTTTATAATTTTATATAGGTTTTGAATATCTTTTTTGGTTTAAAAATTCATCTTTTTGGGTAGAAAATTAATACTTTTTTAATAGTAGTAAGATTGCTTTTTCCAAAGTAAACTTTTTTCTTAGAGAATTCAACTATTTTATTTAAAATTTGTATTTTTGAATAAATTTAACTCTTTTTTTATTAGCAATAAAAATTTAGTTTGGGTTTAAAATATGCCATTGAATTTTTCATTTAGAATTCATCATTTTTAATTAAAATTAAAACTATTTTGTCAAATGTAAACTACTTTTTTTTAAATCACTTGTTTGGTTGAAGATTGTTCCTATTTGTTCAAAATTAATGTTTTTGTTTTTAAGTAAAATTATTTTGTTAACAATTTGTTTTTTTTATTCAACTATTTTTCAATTTAAATGAAAATATTTTTGTATTAAAATATCTTATCTTAATTTTTGTTTTCAAGTTTATATTTTCGTGTTAAAAATTTGTCTTTTTTGGAGGAGGATTGAACTATTTTGTTAACAATTTTTTTTTTTGTATAATTTAACTCTTTTTTCATTTAAAATAAAAATATTTTAGTATTGAAATATCATCTATAAAATTTTTTGTTAAAAATTAATCTTTTATGGTTATACATTAAACTTTTTTTTAAGTTCATCTATTTTGGAAAATATTCTGAGGGTTCTGAGGATTATTCTGAGGATTCAACTATTTTATGAAAAATGTTAAATTTTTAGTTAAAGCAATCAATCTTCAACAAACACAAGAAGAAAAGGAATTTTTAACCAAAAAGGTGAATTTTGAAAGAAAGGATGGATTTTAAACAAAAAGTTAAAGTTTTTAACTAAAAAATATCAATTTTGAATAAAAATGAAATCGTTTAATATTTTGTTTAAAAACTTTATTTTCAACCATAAAAATAAGTTTTCGACAAAGAAGGTTTAGTCTTCACAAAAATAATTCTACTTTCTACCAAAAAGATTAACTCTCACGCAAGGAGCTTAATTTTTAGCAGCAAAAAACTAAGCTTCAATAAAATACCTTTACTTTTAACTAAGGCAAACAAATTTTCATCCAAAATAAATAGTTAAATTTTCAGTTTAAAAAATTATTTATTAAGAAAAAAGTAGTTCAAATGTTCACCAAATAATTATATTTTCAGCTAAAAAAGACACAGTTTTAACTTTAAATGCGATTGTCAATTTTTTGGATAAAAAATTCATTTTCAATAAAAAAAAAATACGAATTTTCAACAATAGAGTTAAATTTTCAATCAATGAAATTAATTTTCTTATGAATCCAAAAAGACAAAATTTTAACAAAAATTTCCTACAAAACGGGCTAATTTTTGACCAGCTAGTCGATAGAGACGAATTTACAACTAAAAATATAAATTTTTAACTAAAAATATTAACAGTTAAATTTTTAGTTACGAAAATTTATTTTTTAACCAAAAAACAACTTTTCACAAAATAGTTAATAAAATAAAATAATTATTCTGAATTACAATTGGATGCAAAATATATAAGCTTTTAAGTAAAGAGATGAATTTTCAACTCAAGTGATGAATCTTTAACTGAAATTGTTAAATTTACAGCTATAAAATAAATTTTCACCCAAAAACCAATCATTTGTCAACAAAATACTTTAACTTTCAACTAAAAAAAGCACTGATATTAGGAATTTTACAAATTAATTGTTAGTTAATACAATTAATTTTTAAACAACAAAAGAAAAAGATAAATTTTGTACCAAAAGAGACGAATTTTTAACAAAATTTGTAAATTTTAGACTAAAAAACAAAAATTTACATTTAAAAATGCAATACTGGAATTTTGGGATAAAAAAATTTTTTTAGCTTAAAAAACAAATCATCGAAAATGAAAATGAATTTTCAATAATACGGTTAAAATTTCAATTAAAAACATTAATTTTCTTATGAATCCAAAAAGACAAAATTTTAACAAAAATTCTATACAAAAAAGGACTTTTGAAAAATTTGTCAATTTCCTACAAAATTGATTAATTTTCCACCAGCTTGTTAAATTTTTAACCAAAGAGATGGATTTTTAATTACGAAGATTAATTTTCTACCGAAAAAAGCGAATTTTCAACTACAAATATAAATTTTAAACTAAAAATACTAACACTTTAATTTTTATTTACGCAAATTTATTTTTCAACCAAAAAATAACTTTTACAAAAAATTGTAAAAAAAAAAAATTATTATTCTGAATTACAAGTGGATACAAAATACATTAAATTTTAAGCAAAGAGATCAATTTTCAATTCAATTGATGAATCTTGAACTGAAATTGTTAAATTTACAGCTATAAAATAATTTTTCACCCAAAAACCAATCATTTGCGCAACAAAATACTTTAATTTTTAACTAAAAAAATGCTTTTATGATCAAAATTGTACAATTAAATTGTTAGGTTATACAATTAATGTTTAAAAAACAAAAAAAAAGATAAATTTTCTACCAAAGGAGACGAATTTTTAACAAAAATTTACAATCGCAAATGCAATAGTGGAATTTTTGGATGAAAGATTATTTTAACTTGAAAAAAGAATCTTGTACAAAATATTTCGATTTTTTACTATGTTCTAGTGTAATAAGTGAATTTTTTCAAAAAAAAAATTAATTTTTTATCAAATTAGTTGAATTTTTAAACAAATTAAAATTAAATTAATCATTATATTAGTTTAAATTTTTAATAAAACCGTTGAATTTGAAAAGCGTGAAAACGACTTTTTAACAAAATTGCTAAATTTCCTACGAACTACATTAATTTTTCGACAAATAGTTAAATATAAAAACAAATAATTATTTAGTTAAATTTGCAACAACTACAAAATTAATTTCCAACAAAATGGCCGATAACTATTTGGTTTACCTAAATTACTTCTAACTATCTGGACTATAAGTTTACAAAAAGAAAAACAAATTTTTACTAGAAATGAAACGAAGATTCAACATAATAGTTTAAAAAACGATTTTGTAACCAATTAAATAATTTTATATCAATTCTTTATTGTCGACTTTTTGAATTTCTAGGTTTTGAAAAAATGATTCTCTAACTCCGCTGGGATTCGAACTCAGGCCGTTCAGATTGCCGGTTTTCAACTTAAAAAAGAATACTTAGATTTTTAAATAAAAAAATAATACTTTTTAACCACAAAAAACGAATTTTAAACAATATAAATAAATTGTCGAACAAAAAAATTATTTTTTTACCAAAAAGGTTGAATTTTCAATCCTGAAAATATTATTTTACCGCAAATAATGTTTCGTCCTCTACATTGACATTGTTTTTTGGATCACTGTCAATTCCACTGTCTTCTGTCATCTTGGAAATTGGATTTTCGTTTCAAAAAATTCTATCCTTTTGAGGACCTTCTACAACAAAAAATTGTGCATGCACAAATAATAAATTTCTAAATTACTCAAAAAATATTAATAAATAAGACAAATATTTTATTAAACATAGACGGCATCAAAATTTCAGAACAGATGGTCAATATGGTGGGCTCTTATTCACGAATATGACTCACCTCGAATATGTGTGCAGCCTCTCATGTAAATGCATTCCTTCTTTAATTGTTTAAGCAAAGATTTTAAATATTTTATTGAACCTCTTTTCTGCAATTTATTTTTTATACAATAAATTGTTCGGGAAACAATTTTTAACGTGTATTTTACTAAATTTTGTTATCGTCTGATACGAAGCGCGCTTACATCGGCGGATTGGGCGCGCAGTGTCTGCCTTATTGATTTTCTTCCGAGCAAGTGCGCCAGACAGTATACAATTCAAAAAACATCTTTTCCTAACCGCCCACTGTTTATTTTCTAAATATTACAGGCATAAATGGAGAAATTTTTGTTTCGAAAAAAGGGGACATTTTCTTTATTTCGAAAACACCAACTTAATTTTAAAAAAATTGATAAATAAAACACTTTCATAACAAAATCAAGAATTTTATAAAAATATAAAACAAGCACGCGCACTTTTTTTGTTTTATAATTTTAAAATTAAAATGTAAAATTACTAGTATTTAATATAAATTTTTGTACTTTATAGTATCTTTATCTTTATCTTCACAGAAAAGAATAGCGAGGACAATATTTTTATTTTTAATAATATTTTTAAAAAACATTGATATTAGTATTTTTTTAATTTTTCTTAAGAATGCCAACAAGAAATAACATAACCTAAAGTTGTTCGAAATTCTAAGCTTAATTTTTTGGCAAAAGCACTAAAATAATTTTTTTAAAGATTGTGTCAAATTGTAAGTTTTCTTTGAAATATAATAATGTCTGTTTTTAATCAGAAATCTCTGGCAAAACACGTTAACTTAACCTCAAATTGTTCCGAAATTGTAAATATTTTTTTTAATCTGCGATTGCCGGAAAAAATGATAACATAACCCCCAACTGTTCCAAAATTGTAAATATTTTTTTAATCTGTATCGATATTTACGGTAAAAACAGCTAGCTTAATCTTTCATGGTAGAAAAATTTGGTATCTTCTTTGAAATGTAAAGATTTTTACTAAAAATACCAATTTCAGGTAAAATACGCCAACCTAACCTCCAATTGTTGAAAAATGGTTAAAAATGTGAATTTCCGGTAATAAAACGCTAACAAAACCGAAAATATAAATTGTTGACAAATTTCTAATCCCTAAAGTCTAATACTTTTTTAATAAAAGCACCAAACGTCGTAAAACTAAAAAGAAATATAACCTAATTTTCGATGATAAAACTAACATAACCTCAAACTTTCAGAAATTTCAAGTCTTTTTCGAAATTCTAATTTCTAGCAAGAAACACTATTATTAAATATTTATAATATTTGCAATAATTTAATAAATAATTTAAAAGTTGTTAAAAATTGAAAATATATAAAAAGTGTATGATAAATGTAGAATTTTGAACATTTTAAAATATAATTTTAAAGCTTTTTAAATGGTAAAAAACTTAGTATCTTCTTTAAAATGTAAGAATTTTTAATAAAAATGCCAATTTCAGGTAAAATAGCAAACCTAACCTTCAATTGTTGAAAAATGGTTTAAAATGTGAATTTTCGATAATAAAACGCTAACAAAACCGAAAATATGAATTGTTGACATATTTCTAATCCTTAAAATCTAATACTTTTTTAATAAAAGCACCAAACGTCGTAAAACTAAAAAGAAACATAACCTAATTTTCGGTGATAAAACTAACATAACCTGAAACGTTCAGAAATATTAACATTTTTTCGAAATTCTAATTTCCAGCAAAGAAACACTATTATAAAATATTTATAATATTTTTAATAATTTATTAGACAATTTAAAAGGTTTTAAAAATTGAAAATATATAAAAAGTGTATGCTAAATTTAGAATTTTTAACTTTTTAACAATAAATTTGAAAGCTTCTTAAATGGTAAAAAAATTTGGTATCTTCTTTGAAATGCAAGGATTTTTACTAAAAATACCAATTTCAGGTAAAATACGCCAACCTAACCTTTAATTATTGAAAAATGGTTAAAAAATGTGAATTTACGGTAATTCTATACTAACAGGACCGAAAATATAAATTATTGACAAATTTCTAATCCTTAAAATCTAATCATTTTTTTAATAAAAGCACCAACCGTCGTAAAACTAAAATGAAACGTAACCTAATTTTCTGTGATAAAACTAACATAACCTAAAACGTTCAGAAATTTTAAGACTTTTTCGAAATTCTAATTTCCAGCCAGAAAGACTATTATGAAACATTTATAATATTTGTAATAATTTATTAGACAATTTAAATTTTTTTAAAGTTGAAAAGACATAAAAAATGTATGATAAATGTAGAATTTTGAAAAATTTTAAATAGCATTTTAAAGCTTTTTAAATTCTTTTAAAAGTTAGATAATAAACATTTTTCCCTTAAGATTCTACAAAAAATTAAAATAACATTTCATTTTTAAAAATTAATTTTAAGAACATATTTTAAAATATTTTAAAATATTTTAAAACATTTTAAATAATTTTGTGAAATTGAAGAGAACAATGTAGAAGAGTTTAAAGTCAAATTTTTTTCCTTTTTCAAGATTTTGGAAGTATTTTTTTTTAATCTAGGAAAAATTCCAATTATTATGAAATATACCTAAAGTTTTCAAAAAACTTTAAACGAATATAGATTTTTGAAGATTTCGAAACAAAAATTTCAAGTTTCTTAAAAATTTTGAAAAGTTGAAAGATACAAAATTTGTTTGTTCAAATTACTGATTATTTATTTTAATTAATTTTAAAATTATTTTCAAAAGGTTCAAAAATTTCCGACAATTTATAAAATGTTTTTCAAAGTTCTTTTTTAAAAAATTATCTTTTTAGTGAAGGATTAAAATATTTTTTTAACACGTTAGTTTTTTTATGAATTTTACTCTTTTTTTATAAAAATTAAAAAATGTTTAGATTGGAATATTCACTATAACATTTTTCGATGAAAATACATCTTTCTGATTTAAAATAAACTTTTTTTTTGAAAATTCAAATTTTCAAGTTAAAAATTAAACAGTTTTGCAGAAAATTCGTCTTGTCTAGAAAATATTTCATATTTTTTGGTTAAAAATACAACTGGTTGAAAATTAATCATTTTTGGTTGAGGATTGAACTATTTTGCATTATATTTGTAGACTGAAAAATTTTTTTTTGGGTAAAACGTTGTCTTTTTTTATTAAAAAATAATTCTCTTTTGGTAGAAAATTAATATTTTTTATTAGTATTGAGACTGTTTTTTCCAAACTATATTTTTTAGAGCATTTATCTATTTTGTTGAAAATTCTTATTGTTTGATTAATTTAACTCGTTCCTTATTTAAAATCCAAATATTTTTTAGTTTTAATATGATCTATTAAATTTTTCTTACAAAATTAATCTTTTTTAGTTAGAATTAAAACTATTTTGTCAAAAGTAAACTACTTTGTTTTTAAAAAATTGACTGTGTTGGTTGAAGATTCATCCTATTTGTTACAAAATTAATCTTTTTGGTTCAAAGCGTAACTATTTTGTTAAATTTTTTTTTATTCAACTGTTTTCGATTAAAAATAAAATTATTTTATTATTAAAATATCAAATATTAATTTTTGGTTAAAAGTTCATATTTTCATGTTAAAAGTTGAACTATTTTGTAGAAAATTACTGTTTTTTGGGAAATATTGAATATTTTTTTAGTTAAATATTATACAACTGGTTAAAAAATTGTCTTTTTTTGTTAAAAATAAATCTTTTTTTGTTTGTTGATTCAACTATTGAATGAAAAATTTATCCGTTTTAAATAAATTCAACTATTTTTTATCTAAAATAAAAATATTTTTTTATTGAAATATCTATCAAATATTGCATTTTTTCTCATTTGTTTGAAGATTAACTTTTTTATTGTCTAAAATTTGTGTTCTCTCTTGAATGAAAAATTTCGTTTGATTGAAAATTCATCTATTTGGATTAGAAAGTTCATCTTTTTCATCAAAATCGTAAGTTATTTTTTAAAAAATTATCTTTTTAGAGAAGGATTCAAATTTTTTTAAACTGTTTTTTTATACATTTAATTAATCTTTTTGGCTTAGAGCGTAACTATTTTGTTAAAAATTCGTTTTTTTATTCAACTGTTTTAAATTTAAAATAAAAATATTTTTGTATCAAAATATCAAATATTAATTTTTGGTTAAAAGTTCATATTTTCGTGTTAAAAATTAAACTATTTTTGAGAAAACTACCCTTTTTTGGGAAATATTTAATATTTGTTGGTTCAATATTACACAACTGGTTAAAAAATTGTCTTTTTTGGATGAGGATTCAACTTTTTTTGTTAAACAAATTATTTTTAATAATACAAGTGATTAAAAACAAATCTTTTTTTATGATTTAACTATTTTTTATGAAAAATAAAAATATTTTTTTATTGAAATATCTATTAAGTATTGATTTTTTGTGATTGGTTGAAGATTAACTTTTTTATTAAAATTTTTATTTGACAAGTCTGAAATAAAGAAATTCCATAATCTTTGGAAAAATATGTTAATATAAAATTAATTAAACGTGAACAAATAAACCTGTGAAATAAATAGTTTATTCAAAAAAATTCATTTTTTTACTAAGACTTTCAAAATAATTGTTAAAAATGTACTGTTCATATTTAATGTATTTGCTTGTTTATACCTTTTTACAATTACATCACTACAACTTTCACTTCCTGACAATGAAATTAAATATTTTTAAATCTAATTTTCTTGTAAGAAATTGAATTTATTCAGCACAAATTAATATAATTACAAAATAAAACCTCAGTAGTCTGAAGAGAAATGTTATTCTTCAGTTACGGTATCCATGGTAACGTTAAAGTCACGGAGAATGATGTAAGAGTAAGGATAATTTTTTATTTTAAATATTCTCAAATTATTTGACTAGAATACCAAAAAATCTATTAGATTTATTTTTATAATCATATTTTTTCTTAAACCAGATAATAATTTAAAAAAATACGATTAATCAAATGCGTATCCAGTTACTTGTTATCTCTCTAGGATACGGAAAGGACGATAAACACTGTGCAAGTGACAGCCAAACCATTATAAGAAAATTAATGTTTATACATTTCTCATCTCAGAAAACTAAGTAAAAAACATTAAATTATCGGAAAAATGCATCCTGCAAAAACGAGTGCGCCTCCAGGGCTTCCGAAAAAACAACCTTCTAGGATGTCTGATGTCAGTGACTAACCTTTTTTTATTTAGCCTGCAATTTTTTTTATATTTTTAATAAATTTAAAAATTAAATTGTTCAAAATTAATATAATTTTATTTTGTTAAGGCGAGTCAATCGCGAGGTCGAATTTCACGAAGTGATCTAACAGGAGGCGATAATGAATGGATGAGGGCGAGATTTTTGAAGCCAGATGACCAACTACAATTGACGGAAGCCGTATGAAAATTTTATTATTAATTTATGGAAATTCGAGGCATCACGGAGATTCAGGGAAAAAAGGGATTTTTTTCGAAAAAGGGAAATTGAAAGGGAGCATTTTTTGAGCAATTATCAACCAGTTGAATTTAACGAAAAACACCGAATTTTTAAAAAAAATGGAAGAATTTTTAACAAAGAAGATTAAATTTCTCCATAAAAAAAAAACTTTCTACAAAATTGTGGGAATGTTTAACTTATAAACAAAAATTCGAAGGAAAAAGATTAATTTTTAAATAGAATTATGTACACTGAACTAAAATATTTAATTTTTAAACAAGAAATATTAATTTTTAATTAAAGAAGACAAACAAAATACCTGAATTCTCCAAAAAAATTTAACCAAAAATAAGGAATTTTCAACAAAATGGTTATATTTTCAAATAAATAATTTAATTTTTTCCTTAAATACTTTAATTTTTAACCAAGAAGATCAATTTTCTTCCTAAAAAGGGGGGAAAAAAAGAGTTTTCTACAAAATTGTTGAATTTTCAACTTACAGTAAAATATTTTTAAC
>JAAAKG020123859.1:0-14957 GCA_010014905.2 Druon quercuslanigerum
TAAAACTTTGGAAATTTCAACATATGTTAAAAAAGAATGCGAAAGATATTAAAACAATTTTTTTTATTTTTGCAGTATTTAAAAATATTACTAAGACAAGCGAATTCTTTCAAAAGATATTTCGAAATTTTGAAAAGATTCAAAGATAATTTTTCTCTTAAACAGATCTCAACAAATTGAAAATAAAAGGTAGATTTTTAAACATTTCAAAATACAAATTGAAATTCCAATATAATAAAAGAATTTTCTTAAGATTTCCCGGGTAATTTTAAACGAGTTTTTGTTTAATTTATTTTAAGAGAATACTTCCAAATATTTCAAAAGATTCCAAAAGTTTTTCGAAATTGTGAATAGCGAATCGGAAATATTTTTGTCAATTTTTTTTTGCAGCATTTTCTCAAAAATTTTGGAAAAAATCAAATTATTTAAAAATTTATATAGAAGTTTAAAAAAATTTAAGGATTACAAAAAAAATCAAAATGTAGA
Source organism: Druon quercuslanigerum (assembly GCA_010014905.2). Taxonomy (NCBI): domain Eukaryota; kingdom Metazoa; phylum Arthropoda; class Insecta; order Hymenoptera; family Cynipidae; genus Druon; species Druon quercuslanigerum. The sequence goes on from JAAAKG020123859.1 coordinate 487, forward strand.
TTTTTGAACATTTCGAAATCAAATTTTGAAGTTCTTAAAAGATTTTTAAAGGTTTCAAGATAATAAAAGAATTTGCCCAAGTTTCCTGGGAAAATTTAATTCGATTTTTTATTTTTGTTTTAAGAAAAATTCGATTGTGGAATTTAAAAAAATTTGTAAAATTATTGAAAATCTTCAAAGTTTAAAATACTTTTAATTTCTTTCAAACCTCCTCATTTTCTAAATATCTTTTGAACTCAAATTATTCGTTAAATTTAGAAAAATCTTTCAGAATTATAAAAATTGCGCCTTAATCTTCCAGATTTTTCTCACAATTTTCAAAAATCTTTAAAATTGTTGTTTTTTAAAAATAAAAAGCAATTTAAAAACTTCCCAGAAACTTTAAGAAAAGTTTTTTTATTTTCTTGAAGCCTTCATGCATCTTAAAAAGCTTCAAAATCTTTTTTGAAATCAGCAAAAATTTACATTTTGTTTTAAATTTCTGAAAATATTTTAAAAATTTAATTATTTTTAAATCTTTTAAAAACTGTTAAATCTAATAAATATTTTGAATACTATATAAATTAAAAAATTTTTGAAAATTTTAGGATAAATTCTCTTAAAATCTTCAACATTCTGCTTTGTCAATTTTTGAAACCTTTCGAAAAAAATTAATTTGTCAAAATAAAAAATCAGTATAAATTTTTCCAAGAAAAAATAATTTTTTTCATTAGAATCAAATTTTAAGAAGGAGATCATCAGAGTTGCATTTTTTTTTTTAATTTTCATAAATTCCCTACCAAGAGTCCTTTTGCTGTTTTTCGTGATTCAAAGAGCAAGGAAGAAAAACAAAAAATATGGTTTTTGTATTTTCGTCTGGCTGGAAACTTTACGTCAATTAAGAAATTAAATAATTATATAAGAACCGCTGAAAACTAAAAACAACTGTTGATAAATCAATATCAATATTATCGTTAATAATAAAAATGTTTTTGAAAGATTGTAATTTTGAGTTATCATTATTTATTTCTAATAGTCAAGTGACTTCACGAGATAAAAAAGAAAACAAGATTTCCTTTTAATTATTGTCTAATATGTATTTTCTATTCTTAATTTTCATTATTGCAAAGTAGACTAGCGCAACTTTAAAGTTAGCTGACGAGCACAGCTCGACACTCACATGCGAAGAACCCCTGTTAGATCCGCGGTAAATGTGCGCGCGCACGCTGTGCACGCATATTGCTACGCGCGACCCTCTCTGCCGGATTGACCGTTGACTGACTCCTTCGGTCCAGCAGAGTGGGGGACATGAAGCAACGTGTGTGCCCGACGTGCGCGCGCACAATTACCACTGCTCTATCCGGGGTTCTCCGCATGCAGAGAGCCGTGCTGCTAACTTGACAGTGGCATTTGTTTTTCTCTTCTCTATTTATTTAATTTTTAATAAACATTTTAAATAATTTGGTTTGATAAAATTCCGTAATCAAATATTTCTTTAAATAATTTGTTTGATACACATCTTTTAATGTTTCTTGTGATGACCATGGAAGGAATCTTATATTTGAAAAAATTAAAATTATTCTGCAATAAATATTTAATTTTCCCTGAATGATTGATTTTTAAAACTGCGTTTCAAATATTTCTAATTGATCGAAAAAATTAATTTTAGTTGATGTTTGCCGTTTTAACAAATCTTAATCGTTTGGGTGAGTGGCTTAGGATAAAAAATTATATAATGGATTTATACGACGAAAAAAAATTGTTTCTGGCCTATCAAACATGACCCATTTATCTTGGGGTTAGTAGATATTGTAAAATTAATTTCTGGGAATGATTATTTTAATGTTTGAGAATTGCATCCGATATCTTGATATACGATCAACGAAAATATCGTCAAAACTTTATATAAATTATTATTTCAAATAATTAGTTAATTGCAAAAGTTGCGCTTAAATGCTTTCTGAAACTATACAATTCTAGATAAATTTCATGCCAAAATAAAGTATACATTATCATTTGCAAGTTTTCAATAATTTATTAAATTAGTTTCGGATTGGACCATATCCTCTGTTAGCTTTTTCGATTTAAAAAGTCAAACAAATTTTCCTATTTAGTTTAAAAAACATGTCAAATTCTTAGTACGCACAATAAAAAATAGAATTTCTGTTCAACCATTCGGATTTAAATTCAACAGTTTGGTTAAAAATTTGATTCAATTTTTTTATTCTTCCTTTTAAATAAAAAAAATCAGCTTTCATAGTAGAAGAGTTATTTTTTGTTGTTGAAATAAATAAATAAATTTAAAATTTCTGATTTTCAATTTGGATATTTATTATATTATTCAAATTGAAAACAAAATTGTTTTATTTTTTAAATTATTTTTTAAACTATAAACCTGGTGAATATTTTATTTGCTCTCATATTTAGGGGAACTTGTTTTTGCCTAAATTTTTTTGTATTCTGAATTGAAAAGTCTTTTTTTGTTGCAAATTGAACAGTTTTAATTAAAAATTTGTCTTTCTGGTTTGAAAATAAATAGTTTTTAGTAGAAATTTCATATTCTTTTTCTGATAAATTCAAATCTGTTTGATTTAAAATAAAAAAAACTTTTTAGTTTATTTCTCAAATATTATATTATATTTGTAAATGATATTTAAAAATGCATCTCTTCTGGTAGAAGTTAAATTTTTTTGGTAAAATTTGACCATTTGGTTGAAAAGTCAACAAATTGGTTCAAAATTCTACAATTTTTTGAAAATTTAACTATTTTCATAAAAAATTATCTTTTATGAAAACTAAACTGTTTTTTTCAACATTATTCGTCCTTCTGGATGGAAAATTCATCTTTCATGGTAGAAAAGTAATCTTTTTTGGTTGAACTGAATAAATAAATTTCAAGTTTTTTAATTTTAATTTAAATATTCACTATAATACTTAAATCGAAAACAAAACTGTTTTCTGTTTTGCTCTCATATTTAAAGGAACTTGTTTTTGCCAAAAAAGAAAAACTATTTTGAACTGAAAAGTCTATTTTCGTTGCAAATTTAACCATTTTTGTTAAAACTTTTTCTTTCTGGTTTAAGAATTCCTTTTTTAGAAGAATTTTCATTTTTTTGAAAGAATTAAAGTACTTTTGATTTAAAATAAAACATAATTTTTGTTTTATTTATAAACTATTACATTTCTTGATGAGAATTCTTTTTCTTTGTTAGAAAATTCAAAGAATTATTTCAAAGTTAAAACACTTTAGTTTAAAAATAGATTTTTTTTAGAAGAAATTAATCTTCTTCGTTGAAAATTTATCTTTTTGGTCAAGGATTCAACTATTTTGTTACGTTAGTGTTTTTTAAATAGAACATTTGTATTTTTAAATTTTTTAAACAATTTTAGGTAACGGTAATATTTGCACCAAGTCAATTTAAAAGATATTTAAAAACTTATCTTTTTTGCAAAAATTTACTTGTTTTTTAAATTAGACCGTTTTTAAATTAGTACGTTGAAAATTTAACATTTTAATTAAAAATTCCACAAATTTTTAAAAATTTCAATATTTTGCCAAAAAGTCACCTGTTTTGGTTGAAATAAACAAATTTAAAGTTTTTAATTTTTATTTTGAATATTAAGGTTTGTCTTTCTGCTATGAAAATACATATTTTTTAGTCGAAATTTTATCTTCTTTTGAATGAATTAAAATCTTTTTGATTTAAAATAAAAAATAGTTTTGGTTCAATCATAGAATATTACATTTTTTCTTAAAAATTCTTATTTGTTGTTAGAAAATTGAATTATTTAGTTGAAAGTTAAACTACTTTTTTAAAAATTCACTTGTTTGGTTGAAGAATTTAAGACTCATCACTTTAGTGAAATTAATCTCTTTTGGTAGAAATTCAATTTTTTTAAATTAGACTATTTGAATGAAAAGTTCAACAATTTGATTAAAAATTCGACTACTTTTTGGAAATTTAACTATATTGCTAGAAATAACTGGCAAATATCATCATTTTTCGGTTGAAATAAATAAATTTAAAGTTTTTAATTTTTATTTTGAATACCTATTATATCATTTAAATTGAAAATAACTTTTTTTTTTGCTAGTTCTTACTGTCGTTAATAAGATAATTTTTTCTCGAATTATGAAACTGGTGAATATTTTATTTGATCTCATTTTTAAAGGAAACTGTTTTTGCCACTTTTTTTGTCAATTGAACATTCTTTTTTGGTTGGAAAAACAATTTTTGTTAAAACTTCGTCTTTCTGGTTTAAAAATACATATTTTTTTATTGTAATTTTTTCTTATTGAATTAAAATCTTTTCGATTTAAAATAAAAATTACATTTGTTGTTGATAATTCTTATTTGTTGTTAGAAAATTGATTTACTTAGTTGAAAGTTAAACTACTTTTTTAAAAATTCGCTTTTCTGGTTAAAGAATTGAAGATTTATCACTTTAGCGAAAAATTCATCTCTTTTGGTAGAAATTAAATTTTTTTAAATTAGACAATTTGGTTGAAAATTCCACAATTTGATTAAAAATTCAAGGTCTTTCATTTAAATTGAAAACAACTTTTTTTTCGCTAGTTCTTACTATCGTTAATAAGATAACTTTTTCTCGAATTATGAAACTGGTGAATATTTTATTTGCTCTCATTTTTAAAGTTCGTCTTTCTGGTTTGAAAATACATATTTTTAGTAGAAATTTCATCTTCCTTTGAATGAATTGAAATCTTTTTAATATAAAATAAAAAGTACATTTTGATTTAATGATAAATTATTAAATTTTTTGTTGAGAATTCTTATTTGTTGTTAGAAAATTGAATTATTTAGTTTAAAATTAAACTACTTTTCTAAAAATTCACTTGTTTGGTTGAAGAATTGAAGATTCTTCACTTTAGTAGAAAATTCATCTCTTTTTGTAGAAATTGAATATTTTTTTAAATTAGACAATTTGGTTAAAATAAATAAATTTGAAGTTTTTAATTTTAATTTTGAATACTTATTATATCATTTAAATTGAAAACAACATTTTTTTGTTGTTCTTAACTCTTACTATTGTTAATAAGATAATTTTTTCTCGAACTATGAAACTGGTGAATATTTTATTTGCTCTCATTTTTAAGGGACTTGTTTTTGCCAATTTTTTTATTTAAAACGGAAAATTCTTTTTTGGTTAGAAATTTAACAATTTTTTTTTAAACTTTGCCATTCCGGTTTGAAAGTTCCTTTTTTAGCAAACATTTCATTTTTTTTAAATCGATTGCAATATTTTTTATTTAAAATAAAAATACGTTTTGGTTTAATGATTTGTTGTTAAGAATTCTTATTTTGTTGTTATAAAATTCCATTAATTTGTTAAATAGTTACTTGTTCGGTTGAAGATTCATCACTTTAGTTGAAAATAAGATATTTTCTGGAAGAAATGAATCTTCATCTTTAAAAATTTATCTCTTACATTCTTTGGAAACAATTCTTATTTGTTGTTAGAAAATTGATTTATTTCGTTTAAAGTTAAACTACTTAATTTTTTTTTTTAAATTAAACAATTTAGACTACTTTTAGGAAATTTAACTATTTTGCTAGAAATAATTGCTAATCACCTTTTTCGGTTGAAAGAAATAAACTTAAAGTTTTTAATTTTTATTTTGAATATCTAATATATCATTTAAATTGAAAACAACTTTTTTTTCTCTAGTTCTTACTATCGTTACTAAGATAAGTTTTTCTCGAACTAAGAAACAGGTGAATATTTTATTTGCTCTCATTTTTAAGGAAAACTTTTTTTGCCACTTTTTTTTATTTTGAATTGAAAATTCTTTTTTGGTTGGAAATTTAACAATTTTTGTTTAAACTTCGTCTTTCTAGTTTGAAAATACATATTTTTTTATTGAAATTTAATCTTATTGGATTAAAATCTTTTCAATTTAAAATAAAAATACTTTTTGGTTCAATTATATAATAATACATTTGTTGTTGAGAATTGTTATTTTGTTATTAGAAAATTGAAGTACTTAATTCAAAGTTAGACTACTCGAAAATTGGTAATTTGAAATTTTTTAAACAATTTTACGTAATGGTAATATTTTTCACCGAGTCAATTCAAAAGATATTTTAATATTCATCTCTTTCCGTAGAAATTAATTTTTTTTTGTGAAAAATTTGGTTAAAAAGTTGAACAATTCGATTGAAAATTCGACAACTTTTTGAAAATTCCAATATTTTGCAAGAGAATCATCTTTTTTTTTTTGTTTTTTTGTTTCAAAACAATTTTTCAATTTTTAATATAAATATTTGTTATATTATTCAAATTGAAAGCAACAGTTTTTTTGTACTATTGTTTTGTTAATTCTTACTATCGCTAATAAGATAATTTTTTCTCGAACTATGAAACTGATGAATATTTTATTTGGTATAATTTTTAATGGAGCTTATTTTTGCCAAACTCTATTTATTCTCAACAGAAAATTCTTTTTTTCTTGGAAATTTAACCATTTTTTTTTAAAGTGGAAAACTGGAAAGTTCCTTTTTTAGCAGACATTACATCTCCTTTTGAATTAATTGAAATCATTTTGATTTCAAATAAAAATTACATTTGGGTTTAATTATAAACATTTGTTGTTGACAATTCTTATTTTCTTGTTAGAAAATTCAATTACATAGTTCAAAGTTAAACTAATTTTTAAAAAAATTACTTACTCGGTTGAAGATTCATCACTTTAGTTAAAAATTAGACTTATCTTTTTGTTCAAATATTCAACTATTTTGTTACTGCTTGTTTAAAATAAAAAATAGTTATTTTTAAATTATCTCAACAATATTAGTTAATGTTAGTATATTTCACCGAGTGAATTTAAAAGATATTTTAAAATTCATCTGTGTTGATAGAAATTTAATTTGATCAACAATTTGATTAAAAATTCGACTACTTTTTGAAAATTTCCATATTTTGCTAAAAAGTCATCTTTTTCGGTTAAAATAAATAAATTTTAAGCTTTTAATTATTAAATCTAATATTTATTACATAATTTAAATAGAAAGCAACATTTCTATTTTTTTTTTGTTAGTTCATAATATCGCTAATAATATCATTTTTTTCGAACTATGAAACTGTTGAATACTTTCTTTGCTCTCATATTTAAGGTTCATCTTTCTGGTTTGAAAATACATATTTTTTATTAGAAATTTAATCTTCTTAATGAATTAAAATCTTTTTTATGAAAAATAAAAAATACTATTTAGTTTTGGTTGAAAAATTGAAGATTCATCACTTTAGTGACAAATTTATCTCTTTTAGTAGAAATTAAATTTTTTTTAATTAGACAATTTGGTTGAAATAAATAAATTTAAAGTTTTTAATTTTAATTTTGAATATCTATTATATCATTTAAATTGAAAACAACTTTTTTTTTGCTCCTTTGTATGAACGTAAGTCTTTTTGGTTAAAAATAAAACATTTTTTAATTAAAATTCGAAATGTTAAATTTTTGTTAACATTAGATGATAAAAAGTATTTCTGAATATTTATGAACGTCACTGACAAATGATTGAATTTTTATTTTTATTATTTTTTAATATGGGAAATAATTCTGTCTCACCAAATGATTTAAAATGATTCTTTGAATTTCTGAAAAGTATGTAGAAAATTTCAAAGCCAAATTTGTCAAATTTTCAAGATAACCAAGTTGTAGAAAAAATTGGAATAAGTTTATGAAATTTTAAAAAGTTTTTTAAAAAAGTCAAATAATGGTACTAAAAAAAATGTAAATTTTTGAAGATTTTAAACGAAAAATTTAGAAGATTTTGAAATAAAATTGATACTTTTTAAAGATTAAAATTCCCAGACATATTGTAAGTGGTTCTTTATTTTTTAATTTAAAAAAATTATAAAACGTCACAAAGTGTTTCCAAAATTATCAAAAATAAATCTGGAAGGTTTTATGATAAGTTTATATATGATTCGAGTCATGTTAAAATATATTTAAGATATTTTTAGCATTAATAGGAGATATTAAAAATATTTTAAAACTTGGAAAGATATCTGAACGTTTAAAAAAAATATTTTAAAATTTTTTCCATACATCAAAAAGTCCTAAATATCTATTAATCTACCCAAATTTTTTATAAAATTTGTAAGGATCCTGTAATAACAATATTCTTAGAAAAATTATATTTATATAACCTTAAAGCAAATAAGAAACGAAAATTAAAAAACAAATAATCATTAAAAATTTGTATTTTGTATTAAAAATAAACTTTTACTTCAAATTATAATTTACTGAATTTTTGGTTATTTTTGACTCAAAAGTCTTTATTGGTAACAAATAATATAAAAAATACTTTTTAGTTTATTCATCAACTATTATATTTTCTGTTGATAATTCTTCTTTCTTTTAGAACATTTAATTAATTGGTTGAATATTTAACCATTTTGTTACTTTTGCCACTTTTTTTATCTTGTATTGAAAATTCTTTTTTGGTCAAAAATTTAACAATTTTTGTTAAAACTTCGTCTTTCTGGTTTAAAAATACATATTTTTGTATTGAAATTTCATCTTATTGAATTGAAATATTTTCGATATAAGATAAAATATACTTTTTGGTTTAATTATATTCAATTGCATTTGTTCAGAAAAATCTTATTTTGTTGTTAGAAAATTGAATTACTTAGTTCAAAGTGAAACTACTTTGTTAAAAAAATTACTTACTCGGTTGAAGATTCATCACTTTAGTTGATAATTAAATTATTTTTACAAGAAATAAATCTTCATCTTTGAAAATTCATCTTTTAGTCAAGGATTTAAATATTTTGTTACGTAAGTGTTTTTTATCAAAAATTGGTATATTGAAATTTTATAAACAATTTTATGTAATGGCCATATTTTCACCGAGTCAATTCAAAAGATATTTTAAAGTTTATCTTTTTTGGTAAAAATTAATTTTTTTTTTAATTAAAGAATTTAGTTGAAAATTCAACAATTTGATTAAAAATTCTAATACTTTTTGGAAATGTAACTATTTTGCTACCAATTATTGCAAATCATATTTTTTCGGTTGAAATAAATAAATTTAAAGTTTTTAATTTTAATTTTATCATTTTATTTTATTACATCACTTTCATTATATCAAATTTATTACATAATTTAAATTGAAAACAACTTTTTTTTTGCTATTTCTTACTATCGTTATTAAGATAACTTTTTCTCGAACTATGAAACTGGTGAATATTTTATTTGCTGTCATTTTTAAGGGAACTTATTTTTGCCAATTTTTTTCATTCTGAATTGAAAATTCTTTTTTGGTTGGAAATTTAACATTTTTTGTTTTAACTTTGCTATTCTGGTTTGAAAGTTCCTTTTTATGAAACATTTAATCTTTTTTTAAATCGATTGCAATATTTTTGATTTAAAATAAAAATACGGTATGGTTTAATTCTAAACTATTTCATTTTTTGTTAGGAATTCTCATTTTGTTGTTAGAAAATTCAATTACTTAGTTCAGAATATTTTATTTAACCTGATTTTTAAGGGAACGTGTTTTTGCCCATTTTTTTTATTCTGAACGGAAAATACTTTTTTGGTTTGAAATTTAACAATTTTTGTTAAAACTTTGTCTTTCTGGTTTAAAAATACATATATCTTTGTTAAAAATTCTTATTTGTTGTTAGAAATTTAATTATGTAGTTTAAAATTAAACTCTTTTTTTTTAATTCACTTATTAGGTTGAAGAATTTAAGATTCATTCATTTTTTAGTGAAAAATTAATCTCTTTTAATAGAAATTAAATTTTTTTCAATTAGACAATTTGGTTGAAAATTCAACAATTTGATTATAAATTCGACTAATTTTTGGAAATTTAACTATATTGCTAGAAATAATTGGTAAATATCATCATTTTTCGGTCGAAATAAATAAATTTAAAGTTTTTAATTTTTATTTTGAATATCTACTATATCATTTAAATTGAAAACAACTTTTTTTTCCATTTCTCACTATCGTTAATAAGATAATTTTTTCTCGAACTATGAAACTGGTGAATATTTTATTTGCTCTCATTTTTAAAGAAAACTGTTTCCCACTTTTTTTTATTTTGAATTGAAAATTCTTTTTTGGTTGGAAATTTAACAATGTTTGTAAAAACTTTGCGATTCTCGTTTGAAAGTTCCTTTTTTAGAAGACATTTCATCTTTTTTTAAATCAATTCTAATACTTTTGATTGAAAATAAAAAATATTTTTTGGCTTAATTATATTCTATTACTTAGTTCAAAGTTAAACTATTTAATGAAACAATTTTTCTGTTCGGTTGACGATTCATTACTTCAGTTGAAAATTAGATTTGTTTTATAAGAAATGAATCTTTATCTTTAAAAATTTATCTTTTAGTCAAGGATTCAACTATTTTGTTACGTTAGTGTTTTGAATCGGAAATTTGTGATTTGAAATTTTTGAAACAATTTTACGTAATGGTCATATTTTTAACCGAGTCAATTCAAAAGATATTTTAAAATTCATCTCTTTGGGTAGAAGTTAAATTTTTTTTAAATTAGACTATTTTGTTGAAAATTCAGCAATTTGATTAAAAATTCGACTACTTTTTGGAAACTTAACTATTTTACTCGAAATAATTGCTAATCATCTTTTTTTGATTAAAATAAATAAATTTAAAGTTTTTAATTTTAATTTTGAATATTGATTATATCATTTAAATTGAAAACAACTTTTTTTTTGCTATTTCTTACTATCGTTAATAAGATCATTTTTTTCGAACTATGAAACTAGTGAATATTTTATTTGCTCTCACTTTTAAGGGAACTTGTTTTTGCTAATCTTTTTATTCTAAACGGAAACTTGTTTTTTGGTTGGAAATTTAACAATTTTTTTTAAACTTTGCCATTCCGGTTTGAAAGTTCCTTTTTTAGCAAACATTTCATCTTTTTTAAATCAATTGCAATATTTTTGATTTAAAATAAAAATAAGTTTTGGTTTATATATAAACAATTACATTTGTGGTTAAGAATTCTTATTTTTTTGTTATAAAATTGAATTACTTAGTTCAAAGTTAAACTCCCTTGTTAAAAAATGACTACTTCGGTTGAAGATTCATCACTCTAGTTGAAAATTAGATTTTTTTACAAGAAATAAATCTTCATCTTTAAAAATTTATCTTTTGGTCAAGGATTTAAGTATTTTGTTAAGTTAGTGTTTTTTTATCAAAAATTGGTATTTTGAATTTTTTTAAACAATTTTACGTAATGGTAATATTTTTCACCTAGTCAATTCAAAAGAGAGTTTCAAACTCATCTCTTTCGGTAGAAATTTAATTTTTTTTATTAAACCATTTGTTTCAAAAGTTAAGCAATTTGATGAAAAATTCGACTACTTTTTGAAAATTTCAATATTTTGCCAGAAAGTCATCTTTTTTGGTTGAAATAAACAAATTTAAAGTTTTCAATTTTTAGTTTGAATATTTATTATATCATTCAAATGGAAAGCAACATTTTTTTGTTTTGTTAATTCTTACGATCGCTAATAAGATAACTTTTTCTCGAACTATGAAACTAGTGAATATTTTATTTGCTCTCATTTTTAAAGTTCGTCTTTCTGGTTTGAAAATACATATTTTTAGTAGAAATTTCATCTTCCTTTGAATGAATTGAAATCTTTTTAATATAAAATAAAAAGTACATTTTGGTTTAATGATAAATTATTAAATTTTTTGTTTAAAAATTTTATTTGTTGTTAGAAAATTGAATTATTCAGTTTAAAGTTAAACTACTTTTTTAAAAATTCACTTGTTTGGTTGAAGATTCATTACTTTATAATTTTTTCTCGAACTATGAAGCTAGTAAATATTTTAGTTGCTCTCATTTTTAAGGGAACTCGTTTTTACCAATTTTTTTATTTTGAATTGAAAATTCCTTTTTGGTTGGAAATTTAACAAATTTTCCTAAAACTTTGCCATTCCGGTTTGAAAATTCTTTTTTTTAGCAAACATTTCATTTTTTTAAATCAATTGCAATATTTTTTATTTAAAATAAAAATCCGTTTTGGTTTAATGATAAATTTTTTTATTTTGAATTGAAAATTCCTTTTTGGTTAGAAATTTAACAAATTTTGTTAAAACTTTGCCATTCTGGTTTGAAATTACACATTTTTTCGTAGAAATTTCATCTTATTGAATTGAAATCTTTTCGATTTAAAATAAAAAGAACTTTTTGGTTTAATTGTAAACTCTTACATTTGTTGTTAAGAATTCTTATTTTTGTCAGAAAATTTAATTACTTAGCTTAAAGTTAAACTACTTTGTTAAAAAATTACTTGTTCGGTTGAAGATTCATCACTTTAGTTAAAAATTGGATATTTTTTAAGAAACGAATCTTCATCTTTGAAAATTTGTCTTTTACATTCTTTGTTGAGAATTCTTATTTGTTGTTAGAAAATAGAACTATTTAGTTTAAAGTTAAATGACTTTTAAATTTTGTTTAATTAGATAATTTGGTTGAAAGTTCAACAATTTGATTTAAAATTCGACTACTTTTTGGAAAATTAATTATTTTTCTAGAAACCATTGCTAAACGTCTTTTTCGGTTGAAATAAATAAATTTAAACTTTTTAATTTTAATTTTCAAGGAAACATGTTTTTGCCAATTTTTTTTTCTGAATTGAAAATTCTTCTTTGTTTGGAAATTTAACAATTTTGGTTTAAACGTCGTCTTTCTGGTTTAAAAATACATATTTTTTTTATTGAAATTCCATTTTTAAATTGAAACCTTTTCGATTTAAAATAAAAAATACTTTCTAGTTTAATTATATTATATTGCATTTGTTGTTGAGAATTCTTATTTTCTTGTTAGAAAATTCAATTACTTGTTTTTCAAAGTTAAAGTACTTTGTTAAAAAATTACTTTTTCGTTTGAAGATTCATAATTTTATAATTTTTTCTCGAACTATAAAACTGGTGAATATTTTATTTGCTCTCATTTTTAAGGGAACTTGTTTTTGGCAATTTTTTGAATTCTGAATTGAAAATTCTTTTTCGTTCGGAAATTTAACAATTTTGGTTAAAACTTCGTCTTTCTGGTTTAAAGTACATATTTTTTTAATTGAAATTTCATCGTTTTAAATTGAAACCTTTTCGATTTAAAATAAAAAATACTTTTCGGTTTAATTATATACTATTACATTTTTTGATAATAATTCTTATTTTGTTGCTTGAAAGTTCAATTACTTACTCGGTTGAAGATTCATCACTTTAATTGAAAATTAAATTTTTTTACAAGAAATGAATCTTCCTCTTTGAATATTGATCTCGTAGTCAAGGATTCAATTATTTTATTGCGTTAGTGTTTTTTTTATCGAAAATTGGTAATTTGAAATTTTTTAAACAATTTTAGGTAATGGTAATATTTTTCACCCGGGTCAATTCAAAAGATATTTTAAAATTCATCTTTTTCGGTAGAAATTAATTTTTTTTAATCAGACCATTTGATTTAAAAGTTCAAGAATTTGATTAAAAATTCGATTACTTTTTAAAAATTTAACTATTTTGCTAGAAATAATTGCTGATCATCTTTTTTCGATTGAAATCAATAAATTTAAAGTTTTTAATTTTTAATATCTATTATATTATTTAAATTGAAAACAAATTTTTTTTTGCTAGTTCTTACTATCGTTAATAAGATCATTTTTTCTTGAACTAAGAAACTGGTGAATATTTTATTTGGTCTCATTTTTAAGGGAAACTGTTTTTGCCACTTTTTTTATTCTGAATTAAAAATTCTTTTTTGGTTGGAAATTTAACAATTTTTGTTAAAACTTCGTCTTTCTGGTATGAAGATACAAATTTATTTATTAAACTTTCATCGTATTGAATTGAAATCTTTTCGATTTAAAATAACAAATACTTTTGGTTTAATTATATAATAATACAATTGCTGTTAAGAATTCTTTTTTTAAAGAAAATTTAATTACTTAGTTCAAAGTTGAACTACTTGGTTAAAAAATTACTTGTTCTGTTGAAGATTCATCACTTAATAATTTTTTCTCAAACTATGAAACTGGTGAATATTTTATTTGCTCTCATGTTTAAAATAATTTTTTTTGCCATTTTTTTTTATTCTGATTTTAAAATACTTTTTTGGTTGGAAATTCAACAATTTGATTAAAAACTCGACTACTTTTTGGAAATTCAACTATTTTGCTACCAATCATTGCCAATCATCTTTTTGCGGTTGAAATAAATAAATTTAAAGTTTTTAATTTTAATTTTATCATTTTATTTTATTGTATCATTTTCATTAAATCAAATTTATTACATCATTTAAATTGAAAACAATTTTTTTTTGCTATTTCTATCGTTAAAAAGATAATTTTTTCTCGAACTATGAAACTGGTGAATATTTTACTTTCTCTAATTTTTAAGGAAACTTCTTTTTGCCCATTTTTTTATTTTAAACGGAAAATTCTTTTTTGGTTGGAAATTTAACAATTTTTGTTTTAAAA
>JAAAKG020123870.1:0-14957 GCA_010014905.2 Druon quercuslanigerum
AAAAGTTAAATTTTCAGCTAAAAAAATTAATTTTCAGTCAAAAAGAGTAGTTTTGAAAATAGTTCTATCTTTGAACAATAAAATGAATTTTTAACAGAGTTGCTCAACTTTTAACCCAGTAGTGGAATTTTCAAACAAAAATGAAATGGATTAGTTTTAAGTTAAAAAAATATTAATTTTTTAATACAAAAATTAATCTTTTCTTTCGCATTCGTCTTTCTGGTTAAAGACATAACTATTCTAGTTGAGGATTTAAAATTTTAATTAAGAATTAGTCTTCGTGGGTTGAAAATTAAATTTTTAAATACAAATTTAATTATTTCATGTTTCGAAAAAATGTATCCTATTTGGTTTAAAATTCAATTATGGAAGATTCGTCATTTTCTGGTTAAAGATTTATTTTTTAACTAAAAATTTAACTATAAATTTTTTTGTTGAAAATGGATCCTATTGGATGAAAATCTAACTACTTGTTTTATCGTCTTTCTTTTAAATTTATTTATCACAGTTGACGATTATTCATTTTAGTTAAAAAAATTTCAGTTTGTTTGAAAATTAAATTTATAACTAAAATTTAAACTATTCAATTTTCGGATGAAATTTTTTTTTTTTTTTTGAAGTGGATTGATCTTATTTGAAAATTCCCCAGTTTGCTTGAAAATAACGTCTTTAATTGAAAGATTAGAGGTTTAACTATTCCAGTTAAGGGTTGATAATTTTGGTTAAGAATTCGTATTTAAGGGTTGAAAATTAATTTTTCAAATGAAAATTTAATTATTTCATGTTTGGAAGAAAAATGAGCATTTTTTGTTGAAAATTTAATTGTGGAGGATTCGTCATTTTTTAAAATTTTAAACTGGAAATTTAACTATCAAATTTTTTGTTAAAAATGGTTAATATTGGATGAAAATCCAATCCTTTTTTTTAAATTCAAATATTACAGTTGAAAATTATTCATTTTAGTTGAAAGTTTGTCAGTTTTTTTGGAAATTAAATTTATAACTAAAAATTAAACTATTCCATTTTCGGATAAAAATTGATTTTTTTTGGTTGAAAATTTAACTACTAGATAAGGGATTGATCTTAGTTTAAAATTCCTTAGTTTTATTGAAAATCAAATTTTTATTTGAAAATTCAAATATTCCCTGTTTGGATAAAAATGGATCTTTTTTTAGTTTAAAGCTTAACTATTTGGTTGAAAATAATATTTTGATGAAAGAAGCATTCTTGGTAGAAAATTAATCTTTTCTTTAGCATTCCTTTTTTTGGTTAAAGAATTAATTATTCCAGTAAGGGATTGAAAATTTTAATTAAAAATTAGTCTTCATGGGTTGAAAATTAAATTTTTTAAACAAAAATTTAATTATTTAATGTTTTGAAGAAAATTTTTCCTTTGTGGTTCAAAATTTAGTTGTTCGAGGATTCGTCATTTTTTGGTAAAAGATTTAATTTTAAAGTGAGAACTTAACCATAAAATTTTTTTGTTGAAAATGGATTAATTTTATAACTAAAAGTTAAATTATTCCATTTTCGGATGAAAATTTATCTTTTTTGGTTGCAATTTTAACTACTGGGTTAAGTATTGATCTTAGTTGAAAATTTCTTAGTTTTATTGAAAATAACATTTTCAATTAAAAATGTAACTATTTTCAGTTTGGATGAAGATTGATCTATTTTTAGTTTAAAATTCAACTACTTGGTTAAAAATTAATATAACTTGATGAAAGCATCATCTTTTTTGGTAGAATGTTAATCTTTTTTTTGGCATTCATCAATAATTAGTTTTCGTGGGTTGCAAATTAAATTTTTTCATTTATGGCATTCTAAGTTAAAACATTTTCATAAAAGAAATTTGGCTGGGAATAAGTGAAATTTCACTGATAAAAAATATCCTAAAAGAATATAATCAATTAATTAAGTCTGACAATCGTCAACTCTGATCCCCAAAACATAATCTCTAGATTCAAAGGTTATTAATTTACGAATAAATGCCATAGTAGGTCATACGTTAAATTGATAAAAATGATCAAAATACGACTTCAGATGAGGGAATTCGAGACGTAAATACTCTAGTAATTTATTTATTTATTATTTATTATTATACCATTAATACAAATCCCTTTCAAGGTTTTTTTTTTAAATTGGATTGTATCTTGGAAAATATTTTGTTCATCTAAAAATTATCCCTAATTTCAGTTAAGAATGAGAAATTGCGCTTTCAGAAAAAATATTTCGAAACCGAGTTAAAATTCAAGTGAAATTAAATTAATCAAATTTTTAAGCCTAACTGATGAATTCTCAACTAAAAATATAAATCTTTAACTCGAATAAATGAATGTTAAACCAGAAAGACGAAATTTAAAATAAAATTCTAAATCCTGAACCAAAAAGAATAATTTTCTACAAAAAAAAGACAATTCTTTAACATATTTATATAAATTATTAACCAAATGGTAGACTTTTTAACTAATGAGATCAATTTTCAACCAAGTAGTTTAATTTTGAACTAAAAAAATGCATCCAAAACCTTAATAGTTGAATTTTTAGTTAAAAATTTAATTTTGAACCAAATTGATGAATTTTCAACTAAAATGATAAATCTTTAACTGAAATAAATAATGTTTACAATATAAATCCTTTTTTAGAGATTAAAGACTAATCCTTAACACGAAGGATTAGTTTTCTACTTAAAAAGAGGATAGTTAAATTTTTAACTAAACTGATGAATTTTCAACTAAAATTATGAATCTTCATCTGAAATAAATCAATTTTAAACCAAAAAGACGAATCATAAACCAAAAAATATATTTTTTTAACAAAAAAATACGATTAACCAAGTAGTAGAATTTTGAACAAAAATAATGAATTTACAGTCAAAAATGTCATTTTTAACTAAATTGATGAATTTTTAACTAAAATTATAAATTTTCGACTTTCATAAATAAATTTTAATTTTAATTTTAATTTAATTTTTTAATTTTAATTTTAACAAATTTTCAAGCAAAAAGATGTATACTGAACCAAAAAGATTGAGTTTCTACTAAAAAAAAAGATGATCTTCAAGAAAATGTATGAATTCTCAACCAAATAGTTAGTAGTAATTCCAAAAATTGAATATTTAAATTCTGAGTTAAAAAATTTTCATTTTCAACTAAATTGATGATTTTTCAAATGAAATTATGAATCTTTAAATGGAATACTTTAATCTTCTACCAAAAAGACGTATCCGAAAACTAAATCTCAATTTTCTATGAAAAAAAAAGATTTTTTAACTGAAAAAAATGATTTTTTATCCAAATAGTTGAATTTTTAAATAAAAAAGATAATACCAATACTTAATTACTGAAACTAATAAGATCATTTTTCAAACAAATCGTTCAATTTTGATCCAAAAAATATCAGTTTTTATATGAAAATGGAATAAGTGAATTTTCCGCTAAAATTATGAAGTTTCAACACGAATAAATAAATTTATAACTAAAAAGACAAACCCTCAACCAAAAAATATTTATGTTTTAACAAAAAAATACGATTAACCAAGTAGCACTCTCAAACCAAAAGAATTTATTTCTGTCAAAAAAGATTATATCTTATCAAAATACATAAGTAATCAATCAAATAGTTGAGTTTTGAACTAAAAAAGATCAATTTTCATCCAAAAATTATATATTTATATATTATCTCTGGGAGTTTGACGCAATAAATAATAAATTAATAATTTTTTTTTTAAATTTTGAATTCTGCTTTGAACACTCAAGTTAAAAATTATGTAATTTCAAAAGCGCCTTCATCAATTTTGATGCTTTAAATCTAAATTCGATAGAAATGACTAATTAAAAATCCAAAAGTGAATTATTGATTAAATTAATTACAATTTAACTAATTTTTAGTAGTAATTCCCTAAGCTTAAGTAAATACCAAAATTGACCATCCATCTGAGTGAATTTAAATATTTTTATTTTTTTATTTTTTAATTCAAAATTTATAATTCTCTAATTTTTAAAGTTCAAGTTGAAATTTAATATTTATATTTCTTACGATTTCAAACTTTTATAAATTATGAGTCATAGATTTATAATAAAATATTTCAATGTTGAATACAATTCCCCCGAACTAACTTTTATAAATTATGAAATCCTTAAATTTTTTCTGCACAATTAAAAAATACAAAAACGATAATTATTTTGTTGAATTTTGTGGTGTTAGATTTTGAAATAATTCAATTCCTTAGTTTTTAACGACCAATAGAGGTAAATTAAAAAAATGAATTTTCAACGAAACAATTAATTTATACTTTTATTTTTAACTAATTGAGGATACATTTTTCGTCGAAAACGGAACAGCTACATTTTTTGATAACAAACATAATTTTAACTAAAAAAAGGAACTTGCAAATAAAGTGAATTAAAAAATGAATTTTCAAAAAATTAGTTCAACTTTCAACCAAGTAGCTTATTTTCCAACGAAAAGTAAGAAATTTTTAATCAAACAGTTAAAATTTTAACTTCAAATGTGAATTTTTCACCAAGAAGATTATTTCTCGACCAAACGAAACTGAATTTCAACAAGAAATATGCATTTTAAAATAAACTCGGGATTCTTAAAACAATAAGATGAATGTTCTGCAAAAGGCTCAATTTTCCACAAAATATTTAAATTATCAACCAAAAAAGCTTTTCCATCCAAAGAGACAATTTTTTCGAAAGAAAATTTAATTTTGAAACAGCAATTTAATTTTTAACTCAGAAATCTATAATTTTAATAAAAAGGATGATTTTTTTGCACTGAAAGATAAATTTTTAGACAAGTAGATGAATTTTATATTAAATAGTTTAATTTTTAAGTTATTATGGTTGCTTTTTTCATCGAAAGTGGCCCTGCAAAATTTGTTATAAAAAAATCATTTAAACCCAAAAAAAAGAAATTATAAAAAAGTAGTTAAATTTTTCACTAAAGGTATAAATTTTCCAATAAGAAGATAATTTTTCCACCAAAAGAGACGATTTGTTAACAATATACATGAATTAAAAAATAAAGTATTAATTTTGAATAAAAAAAGATCAATTTTCTGTAAAAAAGTTATTTTTCAAGAAAATATTTAAATTATCAACCAAAAAGGTTTTTCATCTAAAGAGACGAATTTTTTCGAAAGACAATTTAATTTTCAACTAGAAATTTAATTTTTAACTCAGGAATCTGTATTTTAAATAAAAAGATGATTTTTTTTGCATTGAGAGATGAATTTTTACACAAATAGATGAATTTTATATCAAATAGTTTAATTTTTAACTAATTATGGTTTCTTTTTTCATCGAAAGTGGCCCTGCAAAATTTTTTAATAAAAAAATCACTTAAACCCAGAAAAAAAGATTATAAGAAGGTAGTTAGATTTTCAAAGGAAATTATGACTTTTAAATCAAATAATTAAATTTTCAACTAAAAGTATAAATTTTTCAACAAGAAGATCATTTTTTCCCTTAAGATATGAATTTCTTTAGAAGACAATTTAAATCTAAAATAAGAAAAATTCAAATTTTTAACATAAAAGGATCACTTTTTTACCATAAAAGATGAATTTTATATTAAATAGTTCAATTTTTACCTAATTATGGATACTTTTTACATTCAACGGGAGATGATGAATTTTAAACCAAATAGTTAAATTTTTAAATAAAAGTATACATTCTTCAAGAAGAAGATAATTTTTCCACCCAAAGAGATCAATTTTCAACAATAAAATTTTTGATCAAAAAAGATAAATTTTCTGTAAAAAAGTTATTTTTCAACAAAATAGTTGAATTTTCAACCAAAAAAGCTTTTCTATTAAAAGAGATGAATTTAAAACCCAAAATCATGAATTCTCAATAAAGAAATTAATTTGTAAACAAGAAAAAGAGATGTATTATCCTAAACTAATAGAACTTTTAAGCAAAACAAAAGTTTACTTTACTCTGATAAAAGATTAATTTTCGATTTAAAAGAACGAATATTCAACTAAAACTTTCAATTTTCCAACCAAAAAATGACTATAACAAAATAGTTGAATTTTGAGCAAAATAACTAAATTTTCATCCAAAGAGTTGAATTGTTAACCAAGAATTGGATTGTCAACCAAAAAAGATGAATTTTTACCAAATAGCTACATTTTCAACTAAAAGTATCATTTTTTCACCAAGAAAATTAGATTTCTACAAAAAAAAACGTATTTCTAACAAAATACATGAATTTTCAAACAAATTGTTGAATTTCGAAACCAAAAAGACGACTTTTCTACCAATTATTTAATTTTCAATCAAATATTACAATTTTTACCACAAAGTTAAAATTAAAAGTAAAAAAGACGTATTTTCTAAAAAAAGTTGAATTTTTAGCGCGAAAAGATGAGTTCTGAATAAAACATTAAATAGTTAATATTTAAACCGAAGAAAACTTCATTAAAAATAAAAAATATTTAAATTATATAGGAAAAGACAACTTTCCAACAAGATAGTTTAATAATTAACCAAAACAGAATAATTTTAAACCAAAAAGATTAGTTTTCAACCAAAAAAGGAGAATTTAAAAAAATACATGACAGACTTTTTCATTTAAAGAAACTAAGTCTCAACGAAGAAAAAAGAATTTTCAAAAAAAAAGTGAACGACCGTTTGCATCGAATGAGGGGAAAGAAATTAGGGGAAGTGAGATGGACGAGGCTAAATTAGGGAAAATGAGGGGTGGGCATAGCGAAATGAGTGGAAATGAGGAGCAAGAAAGGAAGGGAAATGAGGAGAGGGGAAGTAGAAGAAGTGAGGGCAAGTGAGGGAATGGGGAATAGGGTAAGTAGAGAGAGAGGGGGGGGGGGGCAGGGGGAGAGGGGGGGGAGGTAATGGGTGAAGAAACATGGGAAGTGAGGAGGATTGAAGTGGGTAAATGAGTGGAGAGTAGTAGGTAAATTAAGGGGCGGTGAGGGAAAATGAGGGGCCAGGATTTGAGAGGAAGTCATTGTAGGGGAAGTCGATAGAAAGAGGGAAAATAAAGAGGGTAAGTAGATTTAGTAGCAATGAGGAGACATGTAAGGAGAATAAGGGAAAATGAAGAGCCTTAAAGTAAGGAAAATGTGAAAAAATAAAGTAGGAGTAGTGGAAGGACATGAGAGGAGCTGAAGGAAACGAGGCTGTGGGAAGTAGGCGAAGTAAGCAGATACGAAGTAGGGAAAATAATGGGTGAAGGAGCACGGAAAGGGTCATCACTTTGCATTGAACTGTGCAAATGAATTAAGATCAAGTAGAAGAAGTGGGATGCAGTGAGGGGAATCGAAGGGGGAGTAAGCGTTGGGAAATCATCGTAAGGGACGTAGAGGAAATGAGGCGAAATGGAGAGGAGACTAGTAACAGCGATGAAGTGGTTAGTGAGGGGAAATAAGGGGAATAGGAGTAGAGGAAGCGAAATAAAATTAGAGAATATGAAGAAGAATTAAAAAAAAAAGTAGGGGAAGTAAGTGTGACTGAGGGAAAGTAGGATAAGTGATTAGAAATGATGTTGAGTCGGAGCGGTCAGGTGTTAGCGGAGAAAGAAAGAAGAGGGAGAAGTGGAGAATCAAGATGTTGTGTAATTTGGGGAAACGGTGGAGAGAAGGGTGAATTGAGTGGAGGGAGCGTAATGGAGGGGGAAGTAGGGGAATTTTAACGACTTTTTTATTCTAAATAGGCCTTCTTTTCACTACTTTTTAAAATTGGCGAAACAACGTTTCTTTTAAAATAAAAATAAATAAATTTTTGAACCTGGAAAGGAATGCGGTTTTATGAACTTCTAAGTACATGAGTCTATGAATGAGTGCCATTTGAAGTTATGTGATGGTTTTAAATTAGACGCATGGCATACCAGAGGCAAAGTTTCTTCACCCTAGGAAGTGTCAAAAGTCATAAATAAAGTTGGAGTTCACACGTGCAGTATAGACATGCGTTCATTCTTGGTGAAAATCAAGTAACGTACTTGTCTTTCGTCTTTTGTTGCCGAGACTGCGCTTACGGGCAGCAATGATGGGCCGTCGTGTAGTTAAATTAATTAATGAATGGTACAGTCAGTCGGGACGGAGAGTGGGCTTAAATTGATACGTCCTTCACGTTCAGCCACTTTTCTGCCACACTCACTTCTCCCAGTACTTTAATCCATGAATATTCAAAATTCACCCCCACCCCCAAAAAAATGATCCCGCTATATATCGCTGTTTTCAAAAATGTTCAAATCTCGTCGATATCATTAATGTTTGTGATTGATTGTGAACCAATCTTTCACATATTCACATATTACTTAACATTATTTTTTACTTTTTTACACTCCCTCCCCCCACCACCAACCTTCGAGTATAGCCGACCGTAACATTTTTTTTTATCCCGACCCCTCATCACCGTTACGTAACATTGAATTTTATCTCTGAAAAAAGATCTCTCTTCTTCGCTCCGCTAGGAATCGAACCCAGGTCTACCGGTTTCCGATCGGCTGCTCTTACCACTAAGCTTACAACTCTTACCACTTTTTTTTTTAAATTACGAGGAATGTACAATTCTGAATTTTTTTAGGGGTATCTTAGATCGATATTGTAGACTTCTATTTTCATCTCCGATGATAATACAGATTTCTTAAATGTTATTTAAAGCTTTTTTTGTATAAGGTTTGAAAACATAATAGACGTCTTCTAAATAAAAAATAGTTTTTTTTAAAGATGAAGCATTGTCTAAATAAAAATAAAACAATATTTTGATGTAACACTGAATACTTCTTCAATTTTTTTTTAATTTCAATACCACAAAGAATACAAAATAATATAATTAATAATATAAAATACAAATTTTGAATAACTATTGATTTGTTAAAAGTTCTTGAACGCTTGAATTTGACTTTAAATTAAATTCTGAGAATTGAGAACATGAAATGTATAAATAAAACAACAAAAAATTTATAAATATTTCTAATGTATCATAAAAAATCTAATAGATCCTAAAGAAAATTTTTATTGTGTAGGATTTTGTAAAATATTAGAAAAAATTCGAGTCATTATAAAAGATTTTTAAGACATTTAGAAGATTAGAAAAAATCGAAAAATATTTGATAAAAATTTTCAGAAATGTTTCCCAGTTTTTAAATATTTCTAATACATTTAAACCGTCTTGAATTCCTACAAATATTTTTAACTAACTCGAATTTCTTTTAAATTTGAAAAATCATTTTGAATTTAAAAAATTGATTTATAATCTTCTGCATTTTTAATCTCTTCAATTCTAATAAATAATTCTTGAATTCACTGGATTTTAAAAAATTTATTAATTTTACCAAATTTAAAATTTTGGCTTTACACTCTACACTCTTGGTTACACCATTTTTCGAAATTTTAGAAACTTTTTGATATGTTCAAAAACTTTTTTCAATTTTCTCTTGAAGCACATTTTTCAAAATAAAAAATGATTTACAATTTTTACACGATTGTTAGGTAAATTCTTTTTTTAAACTTGTCAGACTTTTTAAATCTTCTCATCTTTACAAAATATTCAAATATTTCTTGATTTTGTTTCAAATTCTGCAAAATATATATTTTTTTAACCTATCAGATTCTTCTTTGAAAATTTGTGAAATCTTTTAAAACGTTTCGAAATCTTTTCAAATAATCTCTTTAAAATTATTTTTTTCAAATAAAAGTTATTTTAACTTTTTCTGGAAAAATTTTTTTTTTCATAAAAACCTTTACAAGTTTTAATAAATATAATTAATTTATGTAAATTAAATTAAAATTTTAAAAAATCATTAAAATAAATTTTAATAAATATACGTAGCGTAAAAAATATAGAAGATCCTAAAAAAAAAATTTATTATGTAGGATTTTACAAACTATTGGGAAAAATTCGAGCCATTATAAAAGATTTTTAAGACATTTAGAAGTTTAGAAAAAAAACATATTTGATCAATATTTTCAGAAATGATTCTAAATTTTTAAATATTTCTAATATATTTAAACCGTCTTAAATTCCTACAAATATTGTTAACCAGCTCGATTTTTTTTTCAATTTGAAAAATCATTCAAAATATAAAAATTGCCTTTTAATCTTCTAAATTTTCCCAGAAATTTAAAGAAAATTTGTTTATTCTCTTGAAAAAATTCGAAGTTTTGTTAAAGCTTCCAAGGTTTATTTTTGAAATCTTTAAAATTCTATATTTCGACAAATATTTTAAAGTTTAAAACTCTTTTTTAATCTTTTCAATTCTAATGAATAATTCTTGAATTCACTGGATTTTAAAAAATTTATTAAGCTTAACAAATTGAAAAATTTGTCTTAAAAATTTTCTACACTCTGTTTCGAAATTTTAGAAAATTTTTTGATGTGTTCAAAAACTTTTCTCAATTTTATCTTAAAGCGAATTTTTCAAAATAAAACATTATTCACAATTTTCGCACGAATTTTAGGGAAATTCTTGTTTTATACTTGTCATAGTTTCTAAATCTTCTCATACTTAAAAAATATTCAAATTTTTCCTGATTTTTTTTCAAAATCTGCAAAATAAATTTTTTTTTAATCTATCAGATTCTTTCTTGAGAGTTTTTGAAATCTTTTGAAATGTTTCGAAATATTTTTAAATAATAAAAAAATAAATAAATATAATAAAATAAAAGTTGTTTAAATTTTTCTAGGAAGCTAAATTTTATTTTCATTTTTGTGAAACCTTACAAAGTTCTTAAAAAATCTTTACAAGTTTTAATAAATATAGTTAATTTATTGAATTAAAATAAAATTAATTTAATAAACTAAAATTAAAAAAGATAATTTATTAAAATAAATTTAAATAAATATGTATACATTAAAAAACATGCTTAAATATTTCTCACGTATCGCAAAAAATATAGAAGATCCTAAAGAAAATTTTTTATTATGTAGAATTTTACAAAATATTAGGAAAAATTCGAGTCACTATAAAAGATTTTTAAGACATTTTGAAGATTAGAAAAAATCGAAAAATATTTATTAAAAATGTTTAGAAATGTTTCCAAGTTTTTTTAATAATTCTAGTTTATTTAAAGTGTATTAAATTCGTACAAATAACGTTAACTGACACGAAATTTTTTAAATTTGTCAAATCATTCTGAATTGAAAAAATTGATTTATAATCTTCTGCATTCTTACAGGAATTTTTAGAAAATTTGTTTATTCTTCAGAAAACTTTTGAAATTCTTTTAAGGCTTCCAAGGTTTATTTTTGATTTTTTTTTTAATTCTAGATTTTCAAAAATATTTTAAAGTTTAAAATTCTTTCTGAATCTCTTCAATTATAATAAAT
Organism: Druon quercuslanigerum; assembly: GCA_010014905.2. NCBI lineage: Eukaryota > Metazoa > Arthropoda > Insecta > Hymenoptera > Cynipidae > Druon > Druon quercuslanigerum. The sequence continues at coordinate 11,307 of JAAAKG020123870.1, forward strand.
AATTCTTAAATTCACTGGATTTTAAAACATTTATTATTCTTGCCAAATTTGAAAATTTGAGTTTAAAATTTTCTACACTGATTTTCGAAATTTCTTGATATGCTCAAAAACCTTTTTCAGTTTTCTTATGAAGAATTTCTAAATCTTTTCATCTTTGAAAACTATTTAAATCTTCCCTAATTTTTTTCAAATTCTGCAAAATTAAAAAAACTATTTAAAAATCTATCAGATTCTTCTTAGAGAATTTTTGACATATTTTGAAATGTTTCAAAATCTTTAAATAATTTCTTTAAATATTAATTAATTTGAATAAAAGTTATTTTAATTTTCTGTATCATAAAAAATCTAGAAGATCTTAAAGACACTTTTGAATTTTCTAGGATTTTACAAAATATTAGGAAAAATTCCTTACAAGTTTTAATAATTTTCGAATCACTTCAAAACTTCTGAATATCTCTTAAACTTATTTAATTTTTGAAATAAAATTATACAATATAAAAAAATTGCAAAAATTTGCTTTAAAGTCTTCTACACTCTTTTTAAAAATTTTAGGAAATAATTTGAAACTTTTTGTGCTCTTATCCAATTTTCTCTTAAAATTAATTCCAAAAGAATCATTTAAAAATGGTTTCAAGGTTTTCCCTATTATTTTTGAAAACATTTTAAAATCTTTATTTTTTAAAATACTTTTATTTATTTTTTATTAATTTTTTTTTTATTTAGGATTATTCTTTGAAAATAAAACCTCAAACATTCACAATTTTCCTAGAAAACTTGAAAAATTTAATTTTCTCAAATCGTTTATAATTATTAAAAAGCCTTTAATTTTGTATCAAATTGTTAAAAATAAGTTTTTGCCCATAATTCAATTTTTGTAACAATAATTGATAATTTAAATTTTCTTTTCTATCAATAATGTTAAGAAACATTTAGAAATAAATTTTATAATGAAGTAAAATTATTTATTCAGAAATTTTGATGTGCAAAGTTTATGATGAAGAAAATTCATAAATTAAAAATGTTACGTAACTGGTTCAAAATACTTAAATTTTTAACCAAATACTTAAATATAAAAAAATTTATTCCTAAACCAAATTCTACCATATCGTTAAATTTCTTAATAAAAAAGATTAAACTGTCACAAAAAAAATTACATTTTCAAACGAATATTTGAGTTTTAAAGCCAAAAAATATATTCAAACAAAAAAGATTAAATTAAAACCAAAAACAATTTTAGTATTTTAGAAAAAAGTTCAATTTTTAACATGAAAAGATAAACTGATAACAAAATCGGTCATTTTCAAGAATTTTAATCAAATAGTTCAAATAAAAAAATTAGGTGAACAGTTAAATTTTCAACTTATAAAGATAAATTTTTAGTCAGATGTCTCATTTTAAAAGAAAAAAGATTAAACTTATGCCAAAAACAGTTGGATTTTACATTAAATATTTAAATTTTTAACAACATAATTAACTTTTTAAACAAATACTTTATTTTTCAAAGTGGCATTTCAAAGTTAGAAAATTTTGGTATAAAGAAATAATTTTTACAGGACACTGGAATTTTTATTCTATAAGGAAAAATTTGTTACTTAAAAATAACAAAACAAATAGTTAAATTTGCTTTATAACTGTAAAATTTTTAAATAATAATATAATTTTTTTAGTATAAATAGAATAGTAACATTTTTAGTTAAAAAATTAATTTTCAGTGAAAAAAGAAAACGTTTTTTCAGGCAAAAATTTAGCTTTTAAATTAAGGAGATAAATTATCAATCATAATTATGAATCTTAAAATAAAAAATGACTTTATAACAAATTTTTCAACTTTCAAAACAGTTGTTAAATTTTCATTGAAAAGAGATGAATTAAAAAAAAAACTATTTTTCAATTAAAAAAACAAAAAAATACGCAACAGAAAATGTAATATTTGGCATTTAAACTAAGAAGCATTTTTATTTAGAATAAAAACAGTTGAATTAAAAAAAAGGAATTTTCAAAAAAATAGTATAATCCTTAACCAAAATAGATTACTTTTTAACCAAAAAGTGATATTTTTTATAAAAAAAAAGATAAAAATTTTAACAAATTATTTTAATTTTCAACCAAAAAGATGAATTTTCTGCCAACATAACAAAATTTGAATAAAATAAACGAATTTTGAACCAGAAATGTTAAAAATTTTTAACAAAAAGAAAACGAATTTGCATCAAAATAGTATAAATTTCAACCAATAAAGTTAATTTTTAACAAACTAGTTCAACTTTTCACCAAAAAAGAAAATTTTCAACAAAATAAATAAATTTTTAATTTGCAAAGTCGTATTTTTAATCTAAATTTTTTTTCAAGTATAATTTTTAATTGAAAACGTTGTTTTGTTTATCATAAAAAGAAAGTACAATTTTCAGCCAAAAAATTAATTATCGGCGAAAAATGAAAACGTTTTTTCAAGAAAAAGTTTAAATTTCAAATAAAGTAGACAGATATCAACTAAAATGACAAAACTGAAAATAAAAATAAATTTTAACAAAGGGGCTCAACTTTTAAAGAGGTAGTTAAATTTTAAATAAGAAGTTTATTTTTTAATAGAAAAGATTATTTCTCAAAAAAAGTTTATTTTTTATTAAAAAGGGATAAATGCTTAACACAAAATGTAATAATTTATATTTTAAACAAAAAATATTGTAATTTTAAATAAAAAACAGTTTAATTAAAAAAAAGGAATTTTCAAAAAAATAGTATAATACTTAACCAAAATAGATGACTTTTTAATCAAAAGTAATATTTTTAATAAACAAAAGATAAAAATTCTATCAAATAATTTGAATTTTCTACCGAAAAAGACAAAATTTTAACAAAATACGCAAATTTTTAACCATAAATGTAAAAATTGAATTTTTAGATAAGTAAATTACCTTTTAAAAAAAGAAAACGATTTTTCTTCAAAATTGTATAAATTTTACCCAATAAAGTTCATTTTTAACAAACTAGTTCAACATTTTACAAAAAAATAAAATTTTCAACAAAATGAGTAAATTTTTAATTTGCAAAGATGAATTTTAACAAAATAGTCGTATTTTCAATCTAAATTATTTTTAGAATTATAATTTTTAAGTAAAAAAGCTGTTTTTTTACCATAAAAAGAAAGTACAATTTTCAGTTCAAAAAATTATTTTCCTGCGAACAATGAAAAGAAAAAATTCAAGAAAAAATTTAAGTTTCAAATAAAGTAGATAAATATTAACTAAAATGATAAAACTGAAAATAAAAATAAATGTTTAACAAAGGGGTTTAACTTACAAACAGGTCGCTTAATTTTAAATAAGAATTTTATTTTTTAATAGAAAAGATAAGTTCTCAAAAAAAGTTTATTTTTTATTGAAAAGAGATAAATACTCAACAGAAAAAACTTCACCCAAAAGAGAGAAATTTAATAAAAAGTTATTTAAAATCTTAACCAAAACAGATTTTTTAAAACCTGAAAGTAATATTTTTAATAACTATTTGCATGGACAAATTTTATCAAAAGATTCGAATTTTCAAGCAAGAAAATTAATTTTCGTCTAACAAAAACGGGGGCCCGGTCGATACTACACATATCGATACTACACATTATATGAACTCTACACATTAAGCGAAAACGTCGAGTCT
>JAAAKG020123881.1:0-14955 GCA_010014905.2 Druon quercuslanigerum
CGAACCATTCTAATTTTAATCGTAAAAAAAGATTTTTAACCAAAAATAGTTTAGTATAGAAAACCAAATGAATAAAAAAAGCAAATTTACAAAAAAGTAATTGAATTTTTAATTAGATTAATTCAACTGAGGAAGGAAAATTTTTATCAAAAAATAGGAATTCTCAACGAAATGATGAACTCGGAACAAACAAGGTTAATTTTCGATCTAAATATACAGTTCATTTAATAGACAGTTATCAATAACAAAGAGAAAAGAAAAATGAATAGATTAATAATTTCTAAAAAAATTGTTACATCTTCAACTAAAATTCAAATATTATTTAGATTTAATATTACAATAAAAGAGATTTTAATTTTATATCAAAAACAGTTAAATTTACTAAAAAGTAAATTTTTTGACAAAATAGATGCATCCTCGGCCAAAAAAGATTAATTTTTGATCACAAAGACTAATTTCAAATAATATTCATGTTTAACTAAAGATTGAGTAGTTACAATTTCACATGAAAAAAATTCATTCCTAATTAAGAATGAAGACGGAATAGTTACATTTTTAACCGAGGAGACAGACAGATTTTCCAATAAAACAATAATTGTTAAGAAGATGGTGCAAATTTCAACTAGAAACTTAAATTATTTAAAAATAAATTTGTTTTTAACAAAATACAAACTTCACGGACCATCACCGAAATTCCAGAAATGGTTACCAGAAAATTTGTGAAAATTCGTTATATGTTCATCTCAAATATTTTTTTCTATTTGATTCAAAATTGAATAATTCCATCATTTTTATTTTTATCCACATTAAAATTAAAGTTTCATTAATGATCTAAAATGAAATACTGACTGCGTGGAATGGCTTACTTAAATATCTGATAATTCAGAGGTGACAGGCAACTCTGAGTTTCGCAACCGGATATTAAACTAGGACCTTTCGACATTCAAAACATCTACCAGAAGTTCACTACGACGGAAATTATGATATGCTTGTAACACTCTTGGCAGTAATAATTTTGGTAGTCAACTGTCACCCTTAAAATATGTATCCCCCAGGTCACATATATTGTCCGTCTGAGAATAAATAAGACCTTTCAAGATTTTTTACAATTCAGAAAGGATACCCTTCTCTCTACAGGATGTCTTCTTTCTCTGAGGGATAAAGTTTGCTTGATTTATTTTATACTTATACTCTTAGAAGTCTTTTGTGATCTTTAGTGGGAAGGTTTTAATGCAAAAGTTTCTCGCGAGTTGCTCATTTGTATGCTAACCTTTGAAAGCGATTTTCGCTTTATTATTTCTAAGGTATATCTTTCTTCATTAATGTTACGTCCCAAGAGATACAACTTACTTATATTTTATTCAATTCAAAGATGGTTCCTTGTTTCAGAATAAAATTTTTATAAAAACAGAATAAAGGGAGGATAGCTACAAAATGACTTCACTGTTAAAAATGTTTGTAATTCTTGTAAATCGCAAAGTGACCATCCAGAATTCCAATACATATATTAGAGCGTTTGTAAGACGAACAATGTGCACAAGGAAATCACGGAATTATTGGAATTCAAGGAATTCACGAAATTTATGAAATTCGTGAAATTCATTAAATTCACGAAATATACAGAATTCCTAGAATACACGGATTTCAAAGTATTTATAGAATTCATTAAGTTTACAAGAGTCACAGAATTTGCAGAATTGATAGAATTCAAGGAATTTACGAAACTGATGCAATTATAGAAATTCATGAAATTCAAGGAATTATAGAAAATCTTGGAATTCATGGAAATAAAGGAATTAAAAAGTAAATGAAATATACATGGTAGTCGAAAATTCATGGAATTCACGGAACTCGCGAGATTGATTTAATTCACGGAATTTATCGAATTTAAGGAATTCGCGAAATTGATTAAATGGAAGGCATTTATCAAAACCACAAAATTCACGTATTTCATGGAATTTAAGGAAATCGCGAAATTCGTGAAATTTGCGAAATTCATGATAGTTTAATTCACGTAATATATAAAATTCGCGAAATACACGGAATTAAAGGAATTTACGAAATTAATTAAGTTCACAAGAGTCATAGAATTCGCAGAATTCACGGAATTCAAATTATTCACGAAATTCTAGGAATTAACGAAAATCACGGAATTCATGGATAGAATTACAGGAATTCGTAAAATTTCAGGAATTTACTGAGAGCACAGAAGTTATTGGATTTAGGACATTCACGGAATTCATCGAATTTATGGAATTCACGGAATGTTACGTCCCAAGGGGTACAACTTACTTATATTTTATTCAATTCAAAGATGGATTCTCGTTTGAGAATAAAATTACAAAATTATTGAAATTCAAGGAATACACAAAGTCACCCGAATTCATGGAATTCAGGAAATGCATGATATTTATGTAATTCATGACATTTGAGGAAATCATGGAATTCATAGAAATAAAGGAATTCACGTAGTAAATAGAATTTACGAAGTGAATGGAATTTACTAAATTCGCGGAATTCACGCAATTCACGGGCTTTAAGGAATTAACGGAATTAATTTAACTCATGGAATTGATGGAATTCAAGGGATTCGCGAAATTTATGAAATGCAAGGAGTGTATTAAAATCCCTAAATTCGCATATTTCATGGAATTAAAGGAATTCGCGAAATTTGGGGAAATCCTGATATCCACGGAATAAGTGGAATTCAAGGAATTCAAGAAATTGATGGAATTAGTTAAATTCGTGAAATTCACGGAATTCATGATAGTTGCAGAATTCACGAAATATATAGAATTCGCCGAATACACGAAATTCAGGGAATTTAAGGAATTCACTGATAGCACGGAATTTATTGGATTTTATAAATTCACGAAATTCATCGAATTTGTGAAATTCATGGAATTAAAGGAGATCTAGAAATTTACAGAATTCAAAGAATTCTCGGAATTCGTGGAAATCAATAAATTCCTTGAATTTCATCTATAAGCTGAATTCCATAAAATTAGTGCAATTTGTACATTTCAAGAATTCCGTGAAATTCATGAATTACTTGATATCCATGAATCCCGTGTATTCCGTAATTCCATGATTTTCGCAAATTCCATTAATTATATGAATTTCTTGAATTTTTATGAATTCCTTGAGTTCCATAAATTCTTTGTATTCCAAGTAATTCTGGAATTCCGTGTATTTCTTAAGTTCCGTAGATGGCTTCTCGTTTCCAAATCAAATTTTTCAGAAAATAGAAGAAAGGGATGACAGCTACCAAATTATTGCACAGTTAAAACAGTTTGGAATTCTAGTAAATCGCAAATTCACCGTTTAGCATTCCAATATATGTATTATTTTTTTAAGACGAACATTGTGCACGAGAATAACTCGGAATTTTTAGAATTCAAGGAGTAAAAGAAATTATCCAAATTCAAGGAATTTACGAAATTTATGGAATTCAAGGGATTCGCGAAATTTATTAAATGCAAGGCATTTACTAAAATCACGAAATTCGCGTATTCATGGAATTAAAAGAAATCGCGAAATTTAGGGCGATCATGATATCCACGGAGGAATTCACGAAATACATAGAATTCGCGGAATTCATGGAATTCAGGAAGTTTACAATAGTCCCAGAATTCGCAGAATTCACGGAATTCAAGGAATTTACGGAATAATTGAAGTTCACAAGAGTCACAGAATTCGTAGAATTAATGAAATTCAAGGAATTCACTGTAAACACAGAATTTATAGCATTTAAGGAATTCACGGAATTCATAGAATTTATGGAATTCGCGGAGCTCATCAGGGAATTCACAGAGTTAATAGGATACACGGAATTCATAGAATTAACGGAGGTTGATAAATTTACAGAATTCATGGAATTCGTGAAAAACCATGAATTCCTTGAATTTCATATATTAGCTGAATTCCACAAAATTATTGAATTCCGTAAATTTTAAGAATTCCGTTTCATAAATTCTTTGGATTCCGTGAACTTCTTGAATGCCTAAATTCATACACCGAATTGAAAAAATTTACGAATTTAATGAAATTTTTGGAATTCACTAAAAACACGTAATTTATAGGATTTAAGGAATTCACAAAATTAAACGAATTATTGGAATTTACGGAGCTAATCACGGAATTCACAGAATTTATAGAAATAATGTAATTTGTGGAACTCCATGAATTCCTAGAATTTCATCTATAAATCGACTTCTATAAAATGATTAAATTCCGTGAATTTCGAGAATTTCGTCAAATCCGTTAATTACTTGATTTCCATGAAATCCGTGCATTCCGTAATTCCATTATTTCCGTGAATTCCATCATTCCCGTACATTCCATGAATTACGTGAATTCCTTGAATTTAATGAATACCTTAAGTTCCATAAATTCTTAGAATTCCGTGAACAGCTTCAGAGCGAAACCTCATTGCGTTTAGATGTAAGTTGGGAAAGGAAAATTGAGGAACAGCTTTGATCATGTGACCCTCTCGTTACATGGCCTCAAATTCGATGAATTCCGTGAATTGATTAAAGCCTGTAAATTTCGTGAATTCCTAAAATTTTAGTAATTCGGGGAATTCCTTCAATTCCATGGGTTCCATGAATTCCCCGAATTCCATTAAATCAGTAAATTTCTTGAATTAATTGAATTCCGTAAATTGCATGATTACAATCAATTCCGTTATTATTATTATTACACCATTAGGCTGTTTCCCTTTCGGGTTAGGCGTGACTAACTCGTTAAGGAAGGGAGCAATATGAGGAAGGGGTTATAAAATCTCTTATATTGATCTAGAATTCTCCTGTTATTTATTTAAATAACACGTTCATTCCACAACACTTGTCGGACCCAGGTTGCTGATCAATCTCTCTAGCAGTCACTCCAAGTGAAGATCCTCACAAAGTCGTCATGTGAGGCTCCCTACTTGCGTCCAGTAGTCCGTTAATTCCTTGAATTCCTAGAATTCCTTGAAAACCTTGAATACCTTGAAAACCATGAATTTTTTGGTTTATGTGAATTCCTTGAATGTCATGAATACATTTGATTCATTGAATTCCTTGAATTGCATGAATTCCTAGAATACCACGAATTCATTAAATTCGATGAATTTCTGAAATTCCATAAATTCCTTGAATTCTGTGAATTCCTTAAATTCGATCGATTCCATGAATTCCTTGCAGGCTATCAATTTCTTGAATTTCATGAATACGGCGAATTCTCTGAATACCGTGCAGTCTATAAATTTGATGAATTCCTTGAAATCCGAAAATCATGTGAATTTTCCGATTTCAGTGAATTCCTAGAATACTATAAATTCCATAAATTCTATTAATTCTGTGAATTCCATGAATTCTACGAATTCTGTGTTTGTCATGAATTTTATGAATTCTATCAATTCCATGATTTTCATAAATTTAGAGGAATTGCTTAAATGCAATGAATTGCATGACTCTCGTTAATTTTATGCATTCCTTAAATTTCTTAAATTCCAGTAATTCCATGCATTTCGCAACTATTCCAAACCCTTTTCCATGCCCACCAAGTTTCCGGGACAAGAAAAGTTAGTCCTTTTTTTGGAGTGAGTTATTCTCAAACTAGTTTCTTAAACCTAGATGTTTTTTTTCTCTGCGATATATAGTTAACGATAACTATGTGGCCTGAACCAATACAGTTTCTTAACAAGTTTATTCACAAACAAATAACATCTCACATAAAATAATTAACCTCGAAAATAAGATATGAATGTATTTATGTTGACTTGAATAAAAAAATCTTATTTTATTTTTAAAACATGCCAGATAGCTTAAAAGTCACGTCGACAACGTTTGATTGTTCCCTGTCCTGATTAATCAAATACAAATATATCTTCAAATGATAAGCTTGAGGCATATATAATACATGAGATAAGGAATATAGTATGAATTATGTACTGGAATAAAGCAAAAGAATAATTACCAGTTGCATTGTTAACTGATTTTTTCACTGATACAGTAATAAGTCTTTTCTGACTCAAAAAATGAGGATCTTTTCTAACCTGGTCCTTTTCCTGGTGGTTATCTTTAACTTTATTGGTAAATATAATAATATATCTATATTTTTACGAATAGTTTTAGAATCTTTTCATAAACCAATTTGGCTTTCGCATTCTGCATTATTCGTAATCCTAATTTAAATTTGTAAAAAGAACTTTTTCCAGGATTCTAAATTAGGATTTTCTTGTATCTGATTCTAAAATCTAGACACATTTTCCAAAATCTGGATTGTCTTGCCTCATGGAATTGAGAAAACTACAATGCTCTATTTTTTGTTGCAGAGATAAGTTTTCATTTCGAGTGTTTACCTAATGGCACCTCTATACCTAGTGTTTCGCGCTCCCCACCTTCTTATTGTGCTGACAGATTGCCTTCTTCTACGAGATTTAGGACCAGATCACCGGTCCACGACCTTCCTGTTCAGTCACCTAAAGACGAGTTTCATCTGGACCAGTTTCCACCTGCCGAGTTTTATCCTGCTTTGGTTCATCCTGTCGAGTCGAATTCTGCCGTGTTTCCTCCTGCCAGAAGTTCAAGATCTCATCCTTCTTCCATGCCTCTTACTTCTAGGCCTTCTTCCAAGAATCCTTCTTCTAAATCTACTTCTAGTGCCAGGTCTCCTCCTAATGTCAGGTCTCCTCCTTCTGTAACGTCTGCTCCTACTGCCAGAAGGATCATTCCACATAAAGACTTGTCTCCTAAAGAAGAGTTTCCACCTGCTGAGTTTCATCCTGTATTGGTTCATCCTATCAAGTCTCATTCTGCCGTGTTTCCTCCTGCCAGAAGTTCAAGATCTCATCCTTCTTCCATGCCTCTTAATTCTGGGCCTTCTTCCAAGAATCCTTCTTCTAAATCTACTTCTAGTTCCAGGTCTCCTCCTAATTTCAGTTCTCCTCCTTCTGCCACATCTGCTCCTACTGCCAGAAGGATTATTCCACACAAAAACTTGTTTCCTAAAAAAGAGTTTCCACCTGCTGAGTTTTATCCTGTCTTGGTTCATCCTGTTGAGTCTAATTCTGCCATGTTTCCATCTGCCAGAACTGAAAGGACTAATCCTTCCTCCAGACCTACTGCTTCTAGGCCTTCTTCTTCCAGTCCTTCTTCTAAGTCTCCTTTTGACGTGCTGAATTCTACTGTCAGTAGCAGTAGGACTTATGTACCTAAAGACTCAGTGCCTAAAGAATTGTTTCCTAAGGACGAGTTTCACCTGTATGAGTTTCCACCTGCTGAGTTTCATCCTGTTTTAATTAATCCGATCGAGTCGAAATCTGCTGTATTTCCTCCTGCCAGACCTTTGAAGCCTCCTCCTTCTTCCAGTCTCCCTGCTTCCACGCTTCCTCCTAGGTCTCCTTCTCGTACCAGGTCCCCTTCTCCTGCCAGATCTCGTCCTCCTACCATGTCTCATACTCATGCCAGGTTTACTCCCTTTTCCAGGCCTACTCCTACTGGTAGGGGCATTGTTCCTCCTACGAGGCTTCCCGCTGCTAACGGACATGGAAATAAACTTGATCAAATGGAATTTATTCGGCTTGTTCCGCGAAGAAATCCAAACCGAATATTTGAACTTCGAAGATACACTTTTCCCGCCAATACATTAGCTAAAATAAGAACAGCAACTGAAACATTTGAACCTATGCCAACCCAAGAACAAATTGTGTTATCAACATCCGATGGTGAAATCTTTGCAATATTGGACACCGAAAATTCTATTGCTGGAATGTATACCTATCATAATACTAAAAAGAAACGAGTGAAAATAAACATGGAAAGCGGCAAAGTTACCCAAATGAATAAAGAAGAAACCGCTGAAACTCCAGTAGGTCGCCTTCGCCCAATAACAAAATATTTTAACGTAAGGCGGGTGACATAAAATATAGTATTATTTTCAATCCAATGCCGGATTAAAATGTTACAAGTGACTTGTAGTTATAAATAATAATAAAAAGTCAATGTATTATGATTTCGGTGGCTTTAATCTTTTTTAGATTCCCTACTTAGCCCTTTTTAGCTTACTAATAGTTATTAAAATACCTGAAATCATGAAAACAATAAAAACTTACAAAATTCAATAAATCTAAATTTCAAAATAAAAAAAGTATACAGAAGATTTCAGGACTCTTAAAATTCAAAAGAAAAAATTACACTATAAAGTGTCCTCCTTTCCAGCTTAATACAAATCTTGAAATGCAAAATGGAAAAGCGCATTCAGAAATAATACAATTTTAGAAATTCCATAACAATTAAGGACAATTTCAAAGCTCTCTCTATGTAATAAAATAAATTTATAAATTCTGAAATGAACTTAATGCTGTTTTCCCATATTAGCCATTTTGGATAAAGATTTAAAAAGTCAGCTCTCTTTGAAAATTTTTGATACCTTTTTTTTAAATTTATTAAATATCTTTAAAATTATGTTTAGTACTCAAACAGACAAATTGGTTTCCAAATGACTTTTTTTATCAAAAAAAATTTACAGAGATATAGTACTTCCAAGATGAAAAAAAAAGAAAATTTTTATTTAAATAACGCAAGATATGAAAAAAAGTTAAGCGAAGAAAAATGCAAAAAATAAAAATTTAGCAAAAATTATGCACTAACAATATATATAAAATTTTTGTTATGTTAGGGTAAAAAGCATAGGCTATGCAAAAATTCTATAAAGATACTCTTTCAAAAAGAGTTTCTAATTTCTCATGAATAATTGTTTTGATAGGATGCAGTTTTCTTTTATTATGAATAATAACATAAAAAATAAATCAATTAACTTTCTGGAAATACAAAGTAACACACGAAAAATAATTAAATGACAAAAGGTTTTCTCCTCACAAGGATATAGAAATTTTTTATTTATAATTTTCAAAAAGGAGAAATATATTTTCTTTTAATCGTAAAAAAAGATTAAAAATAAAAACTTAAATTTTTGAAAAACGACACAAGTTGCAGCAAAATAAGTTTGATTTAATAGTGTTTTTATAATGTTAAAAAGTTCATTTTTGGATAAAATCGAGTGCGAAGCCCCAGAAATGCGATTAGAACGCGTACCTGAAAGCCAAAGGACCTTTAACAAAAGAGAACTCACATTCAGCTTTTGGAAAAGGTCGAGAAATTTTCCATTTGAAATTGTTTTGCCTAAAACATTACGTTGGGCCGGCTTCAAATTTTCCAGTACCTGCAATTTTTCTGGACCAAAATCCATTTTTTTGATCAATTTTTTTTTATTTCACTTTGCAATACCCAGTAAAAAAAACCGTGTAGTATCAACGAAAAAATAAAGTATTGCGTTTTGGTCTTCATATAAATCAAACTCATTTTCTTTTTTCTTTTTGAAATACCAAGTATCTTTACATTGATGTCGAAAAAATTCATTTGTTTTTTCGTGTGTGCTAAATACAAATATCTCACAAGAAAAAGCTCAAGGCATAGATAATTTATAATATAAGAACTGCACTATATAATGAAGCACTATAGGAATCATTCGTTACACAGGAAACGGAATTCGTACAGGGAGAAAAATTGATGGTCAGTCTGAATATCTAGATGGTCAGACTGACTATATTTCAGTGTAAACTATGGGACAGCCCCCTAGATGGTTAGGCGTACTATCCGTGAAATATCAAAATTTGATGTTTAGGTTTACCCTCTAAGATTGTCAAGATTAAGATTCTTGAGGGTCAAAATTTTTTATGTCAGATTTACTATCTCAGAGTGTTAAGTTTACAATACTGGGAGTTTGTACTAGATTATTTTAAATTGTCAACTTAAAAATCCAATTATTAAAATAATTATTAAAAAATTAATTTTTGTCACATACCAGAAGCATCACGTTTTTCATAAAACGGAATGTGGAACTAAAAATAATCACACTACCTGATATTTTTGGTATGTGAAAAAATTAATTCATTTTTTTGAAGTTATGTAAAATATTAAGCCAGGAATTAAATAAGTGAATGGAAACTTTTTAATGAAAATTAATTATGTTTTATTTTCATAGATAACAAATATACTTGGCACAGATTCAGTTATGGCGAGCATAAGATAAAATGAATTTTTAACAAACAACAAATTTTCTACGTTAGTAAATGAATTTTCAAAACAAGAAGACGAATAAAAAAAAATCATTTTCAACCAAAAATTCACACGAACCACTGAATATATCAACTTTCCAGTAAATAAAATTAATTATCACCACAAAAAGACGAATTTTTTCGACAGCAGTTAAACAAAGAAGAGTTACTCTTCTAGCATAATTTTTTTTTATAAAATAATTACATTTTCTGCAAGAAAAGTTAAATTTTCTACAAACAAGATTAACTTTTTTCCCAAAAAAGACGACATTTTAACATAATAAATGCGTTTTCTATCAAATAAATAAATTTTCAACAAAACACTTTAAATTTCTACAAACAAGATTATTTTTTTGCCCAAAAAGAGTTTTAACTTATACAACATACGCTGTAAAGTTTTAACCAAAAATGGAATCGTCAAATTTTCTGATAAAAAATGTGATAAGGAAAACATTGAAAAAACGCATGTTCAAAAAAGTTGTTAATATTTTTGGACAGTTATGAAATTTTAAACAAAAAAAAAATAATGTTTGATGTTTGAAACTTGATTAATGTTCTACCAAAAAAACCAATTTTGAACAAAGTGCAGGTATTTTAAACAAATTTATTTAATTTTAAAGCCAAAAAGACGAATTTTCTACAAGAAAATAATATTTTAAACCCAGATTACTTACCATTCCTAATCACAGAGAATCACGAAAAATCACAGAAAATCATTCTTGATAGAGAATTTGGTCGATCTCGAAGGATAAAACCGATTAAAAACAAAATATTTTACTTAACTCTCCCAGAGCTTCAATTCGATCATCCCTGAGAGTAAGTTTGACACACTCGTAAGGTCAGACGTCAGAGATTCGATTTGATCATCCCTGGCACTAAGGCTGATTCGCTGCAGATTCCTAACTTGAGCATAAAATGAGAATCTCTTCGACTATAGAGAACAAATTAGGGAATGTAGATGATACATTCTGGAAGGTCAAACTGACCATTTAAATTTTGACACTACAAGGCTGGTACATTTTTGACACATGAATAAAAACTTTAAAAAATTTTCTTCATCTGGATGCATTTAAAATATACAAAAAATCTCACAAATGAAGCTTCATAGGAAGTGATATAACTCACTTTTTGTGGCCGAAGAAACGATTATATAACAAAATTCTTTTCTTAAATTTATTTTAATAAGCTTCTCTTTAAGTTCCTATAATAAACTAAATTTAAAATCCTAGAAAAAAAGCATCCAACGACTAAATTTAGACCATAAGAAAGGAACAAAAAAATAATTTTATTGCAATCTTAAAATAATTTAACTAAAAAATTTTTTCGGACAAAAATATAAAATAGGAAAGAAAAATAAGAAGGCAACCAACCACATCCCCTTTCTTCTTATATTCTTTATTTCTTTTTTTTCATTTTTATCCCCCAAATGATACGGCATACTAGTGTGAATTGGCTTCCTTGCAATTTTAATATTAAATATTTAACATATTGAAGATATAATAAACAGACAGCATATTTTAGGCATAAATTCACATATATATTTAAAATGGTGGAGATAAACAACGGCAATTGTACCTGCGTTAATTAAAAAAAATGAAAAACTTTCTTGTGCAAATTCGCACTAGTGTACTAAAAGGGGGTTATTATTATCAAACTACAGTAAAATATCATTAAAAATAAGAACAAAAAATAGAAATAACAGTACCAACGTTTCGGTTTGATGCTCGGTTTTTCTCCGTATAGTAATATGTACTTTATCATAAGTGAAAACCGTAAAAATACTTTGAATACTTTAAAAACAATAAAAAATTTTTGACCTCTCTTTGATAGCTGATAATCGATTAAGGGTCAGCAGGTCAATCCTTTATAATACCCAATTGAAATATTAGTCATAATTATATCAGAAATAGAGAAAGTAAAAAAACAAAATTGATGAAAAAAACATCATGACATGTAATTAATCATGTTAGCATAACTCTTATTTAAATTATCAAGAACGGTTTTTAAATTTATAGATATTTTTTTTTTAATATAAAGCATTTCTATGAAATCTCTCTTTCTCTTATTTCTTTCACTCTGTAAAATTTTAACATTATTTCAATCAAACTCATGGCATAAAAAAATTCCTCTGTATGTCCAGCAAGAATACTAGAGTGGTGTAAAAATGCATTGCATTTTTTTAAAAATTTTTATGGCGACATCCTAGAAATTTGTTCGTATCCACTCAAAAATAAATGTATTTTTTTGAAAAAAATGATATTTAGAGTTGCTGCAGGCCCCATCAAGTTTAAACAATTTATTATTATTATTAATTATATTATATCTAAATAATGCTACAAAGATGTCGTTTTTTTCTGAAATTTATGA
This sequence comes from Druon quercuslanigerum, assembly GCA_010014905.2. Taxonomy (NCBI): domain Eukaryota; kingdom Metazoa; phylum Arthropoda; class Insecta; order Hymenoptera; family Cynipidae; genus Druon; species Druon quercuslanigerum. The sequence goes on from JAAAKG020123881.1 coordinate 12,470, forward strand.
CTTTTTGTCCAACTTCTAATCGGAATTAAGTAATAATTAATTCAAGTTGAAAAAGTAATTGTTTAAACAATTTATTATCATTCTGAATAATATTCTCTTTACTTTATTAGTAGAAAGTTGCGACTTATTCTGAAATTATCAACTGCTCTCTATTAGAATTTTTATTATATTGCAGTTTTTTTATAAACTTTAATTTTAATTTTTAATTTTAAATTTCAATAAATCCTAGCTATATCTCTTGCTGTTGTTTGAAAGAATCGAAAAATTTGTATTTTTGTTACACATCGAAAATTGCAGCATTTAGGTTTCCGGTCACACACACTATTTGAAAAAAATTTATTTATGAAAATTAAAGTCTCATTGGAGTTACGCGCAAAGCCGATTTTAAAAATCAATTTAAAGAATCATCAAAAATTTTACAATTCCTGAAATAAGGTAGTGATGACCCATGCTTAAACTATTTAAAAATGCAAAAAACTAATTTTTCAAAAAAGTAAAGCGGCTCACTCAACACGTACAATTGTCGCGCCAATCACAAAGTGAAAAGCGTCACTTCTGTTTAGTATAAAGGCCTTACTGGTTTGGGAGAACCATTACCTCGAACAGACCGAGATGTTTAACCTACAGTATAGTCGAGCCGTTCTGCACACACGGCGCTTGCGGCACTGTTCCGCTCTTGCGAATTTTAGGAAAATATAGCACCCACGTTTCGGAGCGACCGATTTCCGTAAGTTTAGGGTAACCAGTGCACCAAATCTGGAGCGGACGCCACAACAAAATAAAGTGGAGCGACCCTTACCGCTAGCGCGACGGTTTTACCCAACTTCTCTCCGTTTATAATTGGCGGGATAAATTGAAATAGGTCGAATCACTCAAATTGACAAAAGGCGTCCCATGCGCTTCTTGATGTCTATTATTAGGTCTAGCGGGTTCAGGATTCTGAAGGATGGTCACAATTTCAATCATTGCATATAATAAAAAGTGAAAAATAGGCAGATTCTATTTTTAACATTAAACTGTCTTAAATATATAAACCAAATCTTGGAAAAAAGCGCAGCTTCTGGATTAACGGGAGTAAACTAACGAAGTTATTTTAAATGAACAAAAATGTAAATAATCTTAATACTGAAATTTAAGAAACTTATGACTTGCAAATATTCTGCAACCTCACAAAATTTCATACGTTATAATTAATATAATATTTCGAGCTGGAAACAAAAACTATACGTGTTGAATTTGGTTTAAAGTTCTGTAATATTTTTAATTAAAAAAAAAATTCCTATTGGTTAAAAAATCTTTTCGAAATACATGTTCTTATTTTGCTTCTATGGAAAACATTTACTTCTTGCTATTCAATTTTTCTAAAATTAGAAAAAAATATTTAAGTTTATTAAAAACAGGGCTAAAATATATTTTTGTTTAAAATAGGATGTGTTTAAGTCTGTATGAATTAACTCAATTTTTTTGTTTTTCTTTAAACATAACAAATTTATTAATGATGATGTGGAAAATATTCGTTTGTTCGTTGGGCTGCGTAATGAAATACAAATTTTGCACAAGGACAAATTTTGGTCACAGATAATTCATGATATATAAAGTGAGCTATATATTACATCATGCAATGGAGAATCAAAAGAGTTATTAATTACACTAGTAACTAAAATATTTATTAAAATATTAATTAGTTTTACCTCAGAAAAAAATGAGGATGCTTTCTACCCTATTAATATCACTGACGTTTATCCTTGAGTCTATCGGTAAATATAATTTATGCTTAAAATATAATTTAAATTTAATTCTTCTCAAATTTCTTCACGTTTTCAAACTCCTTTGAAATTCTATTAAAATCTTAAACCAATCACTAGATTTAGAAAAAGCCAATAAAAATACAATTTGATATTAAAAATTTTGAATAATAATTACTTAGATAGCAGTGAACATATACCGTATTTTATCCTTAAAAATTTTATTAAAATCTTTTACGCTAATTAGTGAAATTAAAAAATGAGCTATGATTGAGAATACTTGGAATTTCTGTAAGGTTGATTTATTTTTAAAATATTACACAAATAAATATTTTTCAAAAGCCGCATTTTATCTTGCCTGAAGAACATTAGAAAAATAGGTTCCTTTATTTATTATTGCAGAGTTAAGTTTACAGTTGGATTGTTAACGTAATAGCTTCCCTATTCTTAATATTTCTCGCTGTGAAACATCTTATCCTAAAAGTCCTCTCCTCATGCGAGATCAAGGCTAAAGGTCTTCTTCTGCCAGGCACTTTCTTGACGTGCTTCCTCATGTCAGATTGAAATACACATTTGTTTAAATATCTTTGGTAAATTGTATTTTTTTATTTTTAACAATTTCTTCAATAGCACTCGTCATTTTGTTTTTATTTATGGCAGGCAGTAGTGGAAGCTTCTAATGTGTCCCCTAAGGGTTTACATTTTTTTTTTCTTTCACCTTCTTCCTATTCCTTAACACAC
>JAAAKG020123892.1:0-14954 GCA_010014905.2 Druon quercuslanigerum
TGGCGCCATGCAGTCCTCGCCACGGTTGTTAACCCCTTAACTTGGGTGGTTTTTTCTCGGTGTATCAATCAACCAGTCTGTTTGGTCCGCGGGGCCTATTTTATTTCGGCCCTACCCTCTGTTTCCAACGAGCATTCCCCTATCCGCCGCCTGGGGACGCGCCACGTATGGGTTACGGACTCCCACTGTGGGTTGGTAAGGAGTAACTATGGGGTGGGTCTAGGAGATGAGACATCTTCAGAGGGAGAGGCAGTCTTTGACTGATTATCTTGCCGCGAGGTCATTTTTTTCGAGAATAACATGTCGGGTCATCAAACGATGTACACATTGATTCTATTTTATCTTTGCATAAACGTACAGTTAGAGTTTAAGTGTGTGCATTTTCAATTCAAATCACATACCCACAACTTTTTGGGGGCTCGTCCGGGATGTGAAACGAAAAGAAAACGTGCGAAAGACGTGAGTAACGTAAGACGCTTGGGGCACTGACTCTATCGTGTGGAGTGATGCAAAAACTGTGAAGTGACGCTAAAAACTATGAAGTGAAGCAAAAAAAAACTGTTATGTGGTGTTTAGTGAATCTCGACTTGAACTTTTATTGAAAAACATGAGAAAGGAAATCAACGAGGAATGTAGAAAATTATCGTGCAGTCGAATGAAAGGATGAAGCTTAACTAGAAGACGGCAAAAAGTAAAAGTCGAAAGAGGTAAGACGAATGTATCAAGACTACTAACATATTGAAAGTGTTGTTAAGACTTGTGACGAACTTTGAAAGACGAAAAGACAAAAGACGAGCGTTTAAAGGCGGGAAAAAAAACGAGCGTTAGAAGACGAAAGACGGGGAAATTTAAAACGTATCTCAATAGATGAACTGACTCAATCGATTGTTAACAAGACGAGCAACATAAGTCGAACCTCCTAAATGAACGCGACGAGAAGACGGCAGAAAAATAAAAAAATACGAGGCTAAGAAGAAGTGCGGAAAAACGCTGTGAAATAGAAAAGGACAGAAAATGACGCTGGGCCGAGTGGTGAAGTACGTGGTGAGGAAGGTGTACGTGACGTCAAAAAAGATGGGCGGTGTGGATTCCAAGGGGCTTGTGTTGTGCGCGTGGGAGACGAGCGTTAGACACGTGACTTGGGACTGAAAGAGTGGGGCGCGTGAACGTAAACCCACGTGACGATGACTGACAGCTGTTAAGAGTCAGAGCGCGATATGAAAGCGAACCAGAGGAGTCTGCGAGATGTTCTCGCAGAATTAACACGACAGCAAGACACTCTGAGGCGCGAACAAGATGCGGCCAGACACAAACGTGAAGAGCAAGGGGAGCAAGTAGAGATAAATAAAGAAGTCGAAATAGTGAACAAACAGACGGACGACCTGGTCGTATCCAATTTCGTGATATATAGAGGACTATTCCTAAATTTACGAGAGAGGACAAAACATTTCCAGTGAGTAAATAGCTGGACATGTTAGACGAAAATGCGATTTTGTGTGACTGCTCGCAACTACAAACTCCCGTGGTTGCAAAAAGAGCATTGGACGGTACCGCGAAGTTATGGTTGTATACTCAGCCAATAATACAGACATGGGACAAAATGAAGATCGCGTTGAAAGAAGAATTTGAGTCGAAAACCGATTGTCGCGAGATTTATCGACTTCTTTTGAAGCGAAAGAAGAAAAAAGATGAACATTTTCAAGAATATATTATATAAATGAGAAAATAGGCGAACCGAATTCATCTGGAGGCTAAGGAAACGGTCGGGTACACAGGGTGTCTAAAAAGTCCCGGGACAGTTGGATATTCCCTCAGGTAAAATATTTGTCCAAAAAGTGAAGGTCATTCCTGAAGTAAATTTCAACCAGGAATTTAATGGTGACCTTCATTTTGATCTTGAAGTTGACCTTCATGACTTTTTGAAGGTCAGGTTTTTTTTTAATGGAAACCCCCTTTTTACATCTGTAATCGATAGAGCGGAAAATTCTACGTTCAGGTACGTACCCAAGTCATAGGTCAATTGTAATTTCAACGAGAAATTCATTGGTGAGCTCTGTATTGATCTCGGTGATGATCTTCAAGGTTTATTCAAGGTTTTTTCCTATCAGTTTACGTTTACGTTTAGCTTTACCCAGGAACAACGACGTGGACGTAGTAAATTCTGTTTCCTTTGGGGTGCTTGATTAGCGTGAGTCCCCTTGCCTCTCACGTTTCGGGGTGCTTGATTAGCGGGAGTCCCCTTGCCTCTCACGTTTCGTGGTGCTTGATTAGCGTGAGTTCCCTTACCTCTCACGCTTCAGTGAAGACGTTCGAACTGAAAACCTTGAGCTTCTTGACAAAAAGCTATGCGATTGTAAAAATGAATTACAGCATTACGAATCATCTCCCTATCAATCAAAGTAGCCTGTTGCAGAATGCGATTCTGCAATTCGTCTAAGCTTTGGGGTTGCGTTGAGTATATTTTGCTCTTTAAATATCCCCAAAGAAAATAGTCGAGAGACCACTCGATTTTACCCCTTCCTCCAATCCACCTTTAAGGGAACTGAGTATCCAAATATGCTCAAACCTCCCTACGGTAATGAGCCGCTGCTCCGTCCTGCTCGAACCAAATATTTTGAAAATTATCGCCTGTAATCTCCCTTATTCTTGGTACAATTTGGTTTCTGAGAAGCTCTTCATATGCACGGGCATTGAGATTACCATCGATGAAGAAAGGGCCTATCAGTGTATCATTCAAGATACCGGCCCAAACATTAATATTTTGTGGATATTGTGTATGACTCTCCAACATGCCATCAGGATTTGTGTCGGACCAATATCTACAATTTTGCCTGTTAACTTCACCTTTTAAAGTGAAAGTAACTTCTTCTGAAAATACTGTATTGTACAAGAAAAGAGGATCTCTATCAATTCTGTCTATCAGATTTTCGCAAAATTCAAACCCGACGATCAGGATCGTCTTCATTGAGCTCTTGTACCAGATGAACTTTGTAGGGATGGAAATTAATGCATTTTCAAATATTTCGCACTGCCTCAAGAGCAATGTCACGCTTATCACTAGCTCGACGTAAACTAAGGTGTGGGTTTTCAACAAATGCTTGGGCTATGTCCATCTGCATCTCCTCAGATCCTGCAGATTTTGGCCCTCTAGTTCTCCATAATTCATAAAGCGCCTTACAGTTCTTTCAATTGTTAATTTTGAGACAGGATTTAACCCTTCTGCATTATGAAAAGTGCGATTAAAAAGCAAACGAAACTTGATCATAAGATCAAACTCAATCTCCCCAACCACGCAGGATTAATACAGATACCCTCTCTCGTTCCGAAAGTTTAGCTTGCACCATAATAATCTTTTAGCGTAAGATAGTAAGTATGTACTGGTTATACGTAAATTTAGTTTCGATTCGTAATATTCGTATGGAAAAACGGTTAAGGGCTTATGGTATTGCCTTAGGTATTGACTTAGGTATCAAAAAACGGTATTGGACTGTATGAATTTTTGGGGGCGAACAGAACTCTCACCAGAACACCTGGAACTTTTAATGAAAAATTTCCTTATGATTTTACAATATTCAAAATGCTGTAACCAAGATCAATACGGAGCTCACCAATGAATTTCTCGTTGAAATTTACTTCAGGAATTTCACTGACTTCTTGGAAAACTTTGTTAATTTCAAATAACCTCTAACTGACCTTGAACGTTACACTTGACCTATGTCTTGAGTACGTACCTAAACGTAGAATTTTCCGCTCTATCGATTGCAGATGTAAAAAAGGGGTTTTTATTTAAAAAAAAAACAAAGTTGACCTTCAAAAAGCCATGAAGGTCAACTTTAAAGTCAAAATGAAGGTCACCATTGGATTCATCGTTGAAATTTACTTCAGGAATGACCTTCACTTTTTTTAAAAATATTTTACCTGAGGAAATATCAAACGGTCCCGGGAATTTTTAGACACCCTGTATAATCGACGTCATTCCGGACTTCGAATCAAAGAAAAAAATTCTGTACGGGGCGAAAGATTTTTCGGAATTTCGCTCAAAGATGACCACGTACGAGAAGATGCGTAGTAATATGGCTACAAATAAAAAAACTGTTGGCGAAAAGACGAGTAGCGAAAAAAAGGGACCATCTGCTGGTTCGAAAGATCAAGCAAAGGAGAGGAGCATTAAGTGTTATAATTGCGATGAAGCAGGTTACTTAAGTAGTGATTGTCCGAATAAAGGAAAAGGGAAAAAGTGCGTCAGATGTTACGAATTTGGGTAGTAATTTTGCTAAAAAAATACAGGACATGACGGCAAATGTGCGGGAAATTTAATGTTGATGTAGACAAGGCGCACGAAATTGCGGTACAAAGATTGCACGATTAATAGCATTGACGTGACAGCTGATATAGATTGCAGCAGTGATTTTAATTTGATGCGAGTAAACCAGTATCGAGAAGTAGGTTTCACAGACTTGGAAATAGTTACGGAGACTGTAATGGCAGCTAGTGTTGGACAGTTCCAAACTTTTGGGCGATTCAATACTTTAACGATAATTGATAACGTCCCATATTCATTAATTTTCAGAGTTACCCCACAGGGTGTTATTCCAGAGAAGATAATTCTAGGTTTGGAATTATTCAATCAGTTAGTGGTGGAAATCAGAAAAAGAGGAACACAGACGTGGCCGGACGTAGGTTATTTGATGCTGATGGCCCACGAAGACGATGGCGTGGTTTCAAGCATAGACAAGGAGTTCAAGGACGAAGTTCGGAAGCTGGTAACATACTATCAGCCCACCGGTAACGAAGAAGTCGCGTTGGAGATGGAAATTGTCTTGATAGACAATAAGCCGATAAGTCGCGAACCATGAGATGACTGAAGTGGATCAAGAGGTGCAGGAATGGGAAGCGAGGAAGTATCTCACAGAAAGCTATTCCGAGTATACCAGTCATGTGGTAGTAGCCAGGAAAAAGAATGGCACACCTCGAGTTTGTGTAAACTACAAGGACAGTTTTCTGCTTGTGAAGGTCGCTGAGAATAGTAGGAAATATACTGCTTTCATCATGCCCACGGGACAGTATGAGTTTTTAAGAGTACCATTTGGTCTTTATAATGCACCAGCTGTATTTCAGCGTTACATGACCTATATTTTCAGGAACTTAATTAAAAAGGGCTCATTTTAATGTATCTAGACGATAATATTATTTTATCGAAAGATATTCCAGAAGCTGTAGAAAAATTGAGGCGAGTCTTGGAAACAGCAGCACGATTTGCACTGAAAATAAATTGGAAGAAGTGTCAACTCTTGCAGAGAAAGATTGAATTTTTAGGATACGTGATGGAGAATGGGACAATCAAACCGTTGCCATGGAAGGTTAAGGAGTTGCTCAATTTTCCTGAGCCAAAGACTGAGCAAGCTATGCAATTCTTTTTAGGGTTCATCGGCTATTTCAGGAAATTCATCCCGAAGTACGCGCAGATCGCCAAGCCTCTAAGCGATTTGTTCAAAGAAGAACGAAGTATCATCGTGGGAGAAGATAAACGAAGGGCATTTCTGATGCTGAAGAAATATATGTCGTTAGAACCACTTTTGAGGATCTACAATCACAAGCTGGAGAAAGAAGTTCACACGGATGCTTCCAAGGACGGCTATGGAGCAATACTGCTTTATGTAGCCTTAGATGATAGAAAGTTACACCCGGTTCACTACATGAGTCGCAAAATGTTGGATGCTGTTGGAGGGCTCTAAAGGTTTTTCTCGAAATATCCGCAACTTGTTCGTTCCACGTAAGAGAGCGATTGATAATATAGCCGAAATCCCTCACAGATTCCACAAAGGGGATGTGACATCCATCAATTAGGAGAGGAGGTAAGGTTGTAATCGTTTCAAGTGAAGGAGAGGAAGGAAGAGTGAGGCCATTTGCCAAGGTCCACTGCACCACCAAATCAATATCCGCCTGTACATTTTGAAGTAAGCTCTTAAGTTTGGAAATAGCCCCAGAACGTTAAAGCTTAAAGTCATCAGCTTATTTGTGATATTTACAATGTCGAAGTTCACTGCCAAGTTCATAGGTATAAATATTGAATAAAGTGGGGACAAGCGTAGATCCCTGAGGGATACCACTCTTAATCTCCCCACAAACAGACCGCTCGCCATTGCCAACTTGCACTCTTACAGAACGATTACTAAGATAAGATTGAAACCATTTACCAACAATGTTCGAGAGATGGAGCAATTTAAGTGTATTCAGTAGTAAATTATGGTTAACAGTATCAAATGTTTTATAAAAGTCAAAAAGAACCACAACCGTTATTTCTCTTCTATCAATTGCAAATTTAACGTCAGAAGTTACTTTGAGTGAAGCTGTAAGTGTACTAACACGGAACCCAGACTGCATTGAGTACATTAAGTTATTTGCTGCAATGTGTGCAGTAAGTTGCTGGTAGACAATGCGTTCGAATGGTTCAGACAGGGCGCATAGGATAGATATAGGACGGAAATATTTGGGGGAGACAGGGCTAGATATTTTAGGAACAGGGTGAATGATCGCCTCTTTCCAGTCATAAGGAAATATTTCCACTTGCAGTGATGCATTGTAAATGTGCAAGAGTATAGAGCCGATGACTGGTAAAGCAAGACGAATCATTTTAATTGTAATACCATCAGATGTATCATCAAATGTATCATCAAATGTAGAGGGATCAAAGGACACGGAAGGAGTGCTATTTGCAAGGAATGTGGATTTTGAAGTAAAAGCTGTCAAAAGGTCAGTAGAGGAGAAATTGTTATCAGGAGACAAACGTTTAGAAGGAATAAGCCCAAGCCGTCTTAAGACTAGCCAGATATTTTCATTTTTATTCTTATTTTTAATAGAATTGTAATCATAATAATTATATGAATCCAAAATTTTGGTTTGCACTAAGTTTCTCAATTCACGAAATTCCGCTTGAATAATACTATTCTTCGTCCATTTTGCCAATCTACGTTTTTTCTCTCTTTCTTTCATTAAATCTTTAATATAAAGAGTAATCCAAGGAGTAAATTTCTTCTTTGCTTTGAAACTATGGAGAGGCGCCAATTTGTCAAAGGCCGAGGATAAAAATATAGTGAGATAAATAACCTTTTTATTTATATCCTTTTCCCTAAAAATGCTATTACAGTCATAAGTACACAGGTGCTCAAGAAATTCAGTCTCATTTATATTTTTAAGATTACGTATAGACAGAGGAGTTATATCAGAGAAGGAATTAACGAATAACTGGTATTGGATGTTGATGAGATCATAGTTTGAGAGGAACGAAATTGAGTGTTGAGTAGAAGAAATCACCTTGTCTAAATGATCTACAATCATCAAGTCAATCCTTGTATTAGAATTATCAGTGTAATGGGTGGTATCATGGGGTACTATAGATAATCCGGCAGAGAACACTACTGACTTTAAATAGTGAGTTAAATTGTTGGTAGCATTAAGATTTGTGTTGAGGTCACCAGTAATTACAATATTATTATAATTAGGTATCAGGTCAAAAATGTCATTCTGAAGTTCCCTGTCATAGGAGGCATTTGGAGGTTTGTAAATTACACCTACCAACACACAGTCGTGAGGTGACAATACATTGACAAAAAGGCACTCAGCAGTAGGGTAAATGGCAAGAGGACCAACTCTCATCTGTACACCCTTCAAGCTGTCACGAATATAGAGGCAGACAGCGCCTCCTCTTCTCTCATCTCTATCTCTGCGAAAAAGTGTGTAACGATCAAGTGCTGCAAGGTACGAAGAGTTGTTAGGCTTGAGCCAGGTCTCAGACACGGCTATGATATGATAAGAACAGGACATAAAATGATGTTTAAATTCAAGTTAATGGGCAGGTAAAGACTGAGCGTTGACATGACAAATATTAAAAGTTTCCATTGCAAGAGTAATAGGTAAAGTTCAAGTATAGTTAAATATAGAATTGTTTGAGATTCATAAGTAGGTAGAAAAAGCCTGTCAGTGAAGCAAACATAACACATATTAATAACAGACAAAATCCAACTCACTTGATTAACGATGAAGACAGGGAATAAAACATATACAGGAATCAAAATTATAAAAGCAATAAGCAACATAAATCTCATGGTAAATAAAAGAAGTATGAGAAAGGTCGTTTTGTAGAGACAGTACAGGGCTGAAATAGCGCAGTATAAAATAAAACATTTTTTATATTTAACTTTAGAAGGTATAGTATAGTGTATGGCCGGCAAGCAGCAATATATAATATATAACAGATATTTACCTATGTAACAATAGCATAAACTATAGAATAGTGTTAATGATTGGGAAGATAGAATGAAATACAGAATGGACTTAGAATGTAGTTGTTATTGTAGTCCTTCAGCAGTTTGGATATTTCGCAGGTGTATTTTAGGCGATCCATCTCCTTACGACAGAAAGTTTTTCCACCAGCAATCCACAAGTATTTTATCTTTTGTTCCCCGCGAAGACCGAGAGCAATGCCATACATTTTCCTATTAATATGTGCTAATGATTCACGTGGAAAAATAAAACGCTTTTCAGTGTCAAGTCCATCCCAAATTACAGGTAAAAAAATCTCTCTTGACCTTTCATCTTGCAATGAACTCATCACGCAGGTCTTGTTTACAGAATTTGGCTACACTAATAGGTGGGGCAGAGGAGTTAGTCATTGAAGGCGCTTTCTTGATTCTATATAGTTTCACAACGTCATCCTTACGTATTATTACATCTAAGGCCATGGCGACAGATTGCAAGGAAACCATGAGGTCTTCATTAGGCTTCATGAGGAGACCGTGATTTTCAAAAGACGTATTAAGATCCGCTTGCTCATTGACATTGAGCGCATGCTCGAGGGTCACAACTTTAGAATTCAAATCTTTCGCTCCCTTCTTCACAAGCCCAATTTCCTCAATATGCAATTTGGAATCAGATTCCAAATAGTCGATATATAATAGTCATTTAATTGTAATTGCCGTGTTTCGAATTCACTAAATCTCGCCAGTATCTCACGTGACTGGGCAAGCGCCTCACTTTGACCATCGGATACCACTTTACGCAAGAGTTTAGCGAGGCCAGCGGGTAGGGTACAATCATATTCCTTGGCAGCGACATAGGAGGGAGTGGGGGGGGGAGGGTACAATACATGTACCTTCAACATCATGAATAATGGATACAGGGGTAGCACTTGAGTTTCCAGGCTTTATCTTAGAGGTGTCAATAGGAGAACATGACTTGCAAATGTAGTCAATTTGTCCCTTTTTAAGTTTTTCAACAGTTTTTCTAGAAATTCCAAAATTAGCACAGGACAAATGTACTAGATGGCCGCATTTAACACAGGCGAGAACTTCAGATCCCCCTCTGGATATTGCTACACTACACTCCGAACACGCACCCATAGTTTTGCAGGAAACACGAACGTAATAGTTACGTTAAAACAAAAAAGCGTTAAAAAGATACAATCAAACAAATTATAAACAAAATCACAATGCACAACGGAACAAGTAACCGGCACTTTCACAAAATATACATTTTTATGTTATTAGACACTTTGAAACCTCTTTAAACATAAAATAAATGAGGGGCGGCAAATTTACACGTCCTCTTCCGACCACCGACACCGATAGATTGTCGTCTGTTTGTTAGGAATTTGTTTTAAGATTGTTACAGATTGTGCAGGCTTTGAAATGACGCTGAAGAAGGACAGTCTCTCACACAAAGTCTCGACATGTATGATGGAACTGGAAGTTTTCTTATACAAAGTCGAGTATCGACCAGGCGCACAGTGGGAAGAAATGCACTTTTTTCGTTCAAAAATGTCCAGACCCTTTAATTTTGGTGCACTTAAAAATTTTTTTTAGAAATAAAGTTCATTATTTTTCAAAAGCTTGACGCTATAAACTTTTGTATCTTCTACTTGTTTATTAATAATTTTTTTACTCACAGTACGGAAAAACTGACATTTTTTGCATAACAATTTTTTACGCTTTAATAACTGATTAGGCAAACTTTATATTGTCTTAAATGAATGTTAAGGGACTCATAGAATACAAATAATTTGCTCATTAGTCCATTTATTTGTTATAAACCAATTTTATGAACAAATTAGCAAATAATCTTTTTATCAGTAAAAAAATTTTCTGTTTACTAAAGTGCTTCATATTAATGTAGGATGATATATAATTACAAAAATAATTCAAAAGTTTTTAATAACCATTGTTATAAACAATTCTTGTGGCAAAATATTAAAATTGCAGTTTTTTTTAAATTATAATTTCCTTCAAACGCCAGAACGACTTCAGGTATTTTTTAAAATTATAAATATTGAATAATTTTTTATAAAATATAACAACTTAAATTTTTATAAACAAATTAGACAAAAAACTTAAAATTTTTGCACTTTCGCATAGAATTTTTTTTTTGTTTTTGCACTGGAAATGTTTTAAGCTATTGGATGAATGACTGCTAGTCATAAGAATATTAGAAAAGTTAACAATAAGAATTGTTATAAATAATTCGCGTGATAAAATATTCAAATTTAAGGTTTTCTCCAATTTTAATTTTCTTCAATCGCTAGAATGGCTACTGATATTCCTGAAAAAGTATCTTTTATAATATTTAGTAAAATATAACAACTTAGATCTTTATAAACAATTTAGATAAACGAATTCCTAATTTTGGCAGTTTCACTTAGAAAAAGTCGGGGTTTCAATCGCAATAGATTGAGAATGAATCATAACACTACATGCTAAGATGGACTCAATATAAAATCTTTTGACAATAACCCACCGACTTGATAGGAAAACCCCAAAATTTGCAGAAATTCATATCAGAAAACGAGATTGGCAATGAATGCAGAAGAACATGTACATTTTCATAAATTTAAGAATTTTGCTAAATCAGTGTTAGTAGCAACACGAGAAAACTTGCGTGAATTGAACTCTCGAATATTCCTGTTGCCTTTATTCCGAGCTTCTCCTGCTGCTTCAGAAAACTGTTCAATTGGTAATAGAAAATGTTTCATAACATCAGTTCAACGCAATAATATCTTATGGACACTTACAGGCATGTAGTACCGGGTATAAACGTACGTACAGTTTTGCGGTTTCCATAGTATATATTTCAAATGTTTCCAAGTCAGTTAGCTCTGTACTTGTTAATTTATGCAGAATGTACGCAAATCTTTCCACTAACTCCAAGTCTATCCCTGTAATTTCTGCTGTTATTTCAGAGTCTGCAAAAAACCTTCTTGCGGTATCCCCGTCATTGGATGTGTCTGAGCCTTGTTTTACTGCATTTATTACCAATCCTGTCTTCTAATGAAAAGCTTTGCAAATTCGAGTCTTCGCCTTCTTTTTCGAATCTTTATATGCATCCGTATCTACTCGCCATTTCTTAAAATCAAGTCGATAGGCTATATGTAAAAGATTTTCCATAAAGTGAATCCGAGCATGTAGTGTTGACAATCCATAATCATATGACCTGATATCTATAACTTTGCCTTTGACTCTATCTAAATTATTCATCTCTTTAGGTATAGCTTGACAAATGTAGCAAGTCACAGATGATAAATTTCCAGAAAGAGCCTAGCAAACTTTTTGGTCGAGCATCGTCAACGTCATATCAGGTTTTATCACAAAAGCACCGGAATCGTTCTTTATTATTGTGGGCTTAATTTTTCTGGGGTTTCTTGTGCGAATTTATATAGTATTGGCGTGCAATATGATGTTAACGATGGATTAGGATTTTGCAATACTACAGAATTTACCAAATTCTCTAAGTGAAGTCGCAGTAGAACCATTGAAACCGTGAAGATACTAGTATCCACCATATCTGGATCATGTTTCTTTTGCTTGTACGTACTTTGGCTTGAAGAACCATCAAAACCGTATTTCAAAATTAAGTTCAAGTTATGAGGTTTCCTTATATCCGTAAATGAAAGAGAAATATCACGATTTTTAAAAAACCCTTTTCCGTTACCTTAATCGAATCTGGATAACATTCTTCTTTAGCTTTTGCCAAATTCTCGTATGCTGGGTGAATGTCAGCACATATGGACCTTGTGATACTGACTTTTAGACAAATCGGCTTCCTCTATTAACGCGAATTTTTATTTTCATCGAAAGGTAAAATTAAATTAATGAATTCTGATACTTTCTTCCTATCACATAGATTTAGCGAGCGTAAAAAAGCCTCTCTTATTTCGAGGACATTATATTTTTCCCGTATATCCATTAATTTCCTTCGTTTTGTTGAAGTAGAACATTCTGCAAAGTCACTTGAGTTAGGCCTTTCGCATTTGTCATTACTTTCAGGTAGAAATTCCACGATAAAATATGCGTTCAACCAACCTGTAAACTTGTCGTTAAAAAAAGCTATAATAAATTATGAACTCTGCAATTTCCTTTTAAAATGAGGGATTATATCACGATTCAATTTGTTATTAACCTTTTCCAGTTGTTAATCGCTTATATTAAATTCTCTTTTTAAATACTGCGCCAAATCTTGCAATTTTACAATTGCATAAAATTATTTAGTACTTACATAGATTACTAACACAAAATCCCAGAATTAGAAAACGAAACAAATAAAGAAAAAATATATAATGCCATCCAGAAAAGAATACAACTGTGAAAAGAAAACTCTTAGTCCAATGCACATATTTCTGAAAGGGAATATTGAAACAAGTGAAAGTTATTAAAACAAAACATAACTCTGAATACCATGGCTACGGAAAAGAATTCTATTTCTAAATTATTCATTTGAAAGAATCAGAATTTTTTCTTCGTGAAATTGACATAATTTGGAATTTGTTTATCTAAACTGTTTATGAAGATTTAAGTTGTTATATTTTACTAAATATTATAAAAGATATATTTTTCAGGAATATTAGAAGCCATTCAGGCAATTAAAGAAAACTAAAATTTGATAGAACCTTAAATTTGAATATTTTATCACGAGAATTATTTATAACAATTGTTATTGTTAACTTTTTAAATATTTTTGTGTCTAGCAGGCATTTATCCAATAGCTGAAAACATTGACAGTGCAAAAACAAAAAAATTTCTATGCGAAAGGGCCAAAATTTTGAATTTGTTTATCTAATTTATTTATAAAAATTCAAATTGTTAAATTTTATTAAATATTATTAAATATTTATTATTTTAAGAAATACCTTAAGTCGTTCTGGCGATTAAAAGAAATTATAATTTGAAAAAATCTTATATTTTAATATTTTGCCATAAGAATTATTTATAACAATAGTTATTAAAAACTTTTAAATTATTTTTGTAATTATATATAATTCCTATATTATTATGAAGCAATTTTAGTAAACAGAAAATTTTTGTACCGATAATAAGGCTATTTGCTAATTTGTTCATAAAATTTGTTTATAACAAATGAATGATCTAATAAACAAATTATTTGTATTCTACGAGTCCCTAAACATTTATTTAAGACAATATAAAGATTACCTAATCAGTTAATTAAACTTAAAAAGTTGTTATGTAATAAATTTCAGTTTTTCCATACTTTGAGTCAAAAAATTAATAATAAACAAGTAGAATAGACAAAAGTTAAGAGCGTCAAGCTCTTCAGAATTTAATGAACTTTAATTTAAAAAAATTTTAAATCGAACCAAAATTGAAGGCTCTGGACATTTTTTAATGAAAAAAGTGCATTTCCTTCCACTGTGAGGCGTCAGGACGAAGCACGTGGACGCTCTAAGTAGATATTCAGCATGTTTACTCCTAGCACGATATAGTCTAGTGGACAGACTTCAGAGGGCACAAGGTCGAGACTAGGGAGTCAAGGTTATTAAATCGCTTGTGAGACAGGAGCAGCTCCAGTGCTATCTTCTGGAGGATAGTTTGCTCTGCAAGGGAGAGGGCAAAGTCAAGAGATTGATTGCCGCTAAGGGTATGCAGCAGGAGATAATCCAGAGAGCTTGTGACGTAGGCGACTTTGGAGTAAAAAAACCACGGAGATGATACTGAGGCAATGCTGTATGGACAAATTGCCGAGGAAGGTCGAAGCATACATTCAGAATTGTGTGAAATGTATTCTTGGTTCCAGAAAGCAGGGAAAACCTGAAGGATTCTTGAATTCGATTCCAAAACGAGAGGTACCGATGGACACTCTTCATATGGATCACGTGGATCCATTACCATCAACGAGGAAGAGCCACCAATACTTGCTGGTGATTGTAGATGGATTCACCAAGTTCGTATGGTTGTACGCGACGAAGACCCTGGGAAGTGGCGAAGTTCTAACGAATTTGCAGAATCTTCAACAAACCTTCGGCAATCTCAGAAACCGCTAAAATGGTACAAGCACATAGAGAGAGTACAGAGGGCAATGAACAGCACGTATCAAAGATCAATTGATACAAGTCGCCTTCGATAAAGCACTTGATGCACTTCGTAGGCAAGTCAAGGAACAGATTGCCAAGACCCAAGAAGAAAATCGGAAAAGCTACAATAACACAGTGCAACACACAAAATGGAAACAACTTCTCTTTACGCTATTTCTTAAGTACATCTGGAAACTAGAAAAGCCACCGAAGGATTTTGCTCGCAGACATCGATAAGGTAGTTTTTTTTTGGTATCAACTGTAGTTTCAATCAGACCTGATTTTTCGGAAATACGACATTTTTTATAAAGTTTATAAATCGTAAACCGCCACCGCTTCACATAAAATTGGAAATCGCTTTAAAGTTCATTCAAACGACCGTCGGAAGAAGTTCAAAAGTCTTTGATTGCTTGAAAACCATTTTTCCGAAACTCAGCGATGCTATAATAAAAGCTGGTAATGTTGTCTATTTAAATATTTTTATATCTATGTTTACTGATTTTGAATCATCTGCAATGATATTAATTTTTTGCGAATAATCTTCCTACTTTAAACAGGTGTACTTACTGGGCCAGACATCAGGAAATTGATCAAAAGCGAG
>JAAAKG020123903.1:0-14954 GCA_010014905.2 Druon quercuslanigerum
ACAATAATAAGTTATAGCTAAAAAGACTAATTTAAAGTTACAAATATTATATTATTACACTAGCCTCATACAGAAGCAGAGAAGTACCATTGAACTGTTTGCACTTATCTGTCATCACAAAATTAGATTCATGATGTTTATAAGCTTCCAAACATTAAAATGCTTTTACTTGTTTTGTGCTGAAAAAACTGTGACATTGAATAAAATATGATACAATATCCATTATGGTGGCCAAGGGCATTGAACTCACACTTTGACTAAAATGTATATCTGCAAGAGCATAAGGATCAATTTTTCTTATTATTTCCATTTTTTGGAAGTTTCGGGTCTTGACATCTCCTGAAAATGTTGCCAAATATTCAATTTGTATTTCGAAAAACCAATTTACGAAAACTCCAGAAACACATGCAAACTATAGGGGCATACGGGCAATGTTATTCCCTCAATGGTCGGTCGGAGCGCGTGACGACACAAGTGAGGAAGCTCTACAACCGATTTTCACTCCATCCGTAACTGATACCATTTCACCCTTACTTTTCCTAATTCTGCCTAACTTTGTAGTAATACTTCCTTTTTTCTTGTCCCTGCGCAATTGCAAAAAAATAGATTCTTATTTCTTTCGAAAGCGTTTTGCATTTTCTTCTCTTTTTCCACGTCGTTCTTGTCTCTATAATCATTTTATAGTCTAATTCTATTATCAACGTCATCGCCAAGATAGAGAGTATAAAACAAATGTTAATGTATGTGGTGGAAATGGCTGGATTGTAAATTGTCTGCGGTGAAAATGACTTCTTAATGTGAAGTTTTGATGGACACATATAACCTAATGGCATCTGACACAATTAAAACATTGGCGTGCTAAGTGAGCATGACGGCTGAAGAAGGGAGCTCGTCGGTCCGTTTAAGCGAATTATAGACGATGATGCGTCGACAATGAGGCAAGCATTAACCACCCCCGTCCCGTGAAAATGCAGCATAATAACCCCATTGCCCAAGGCTGAGCCCCACAATCGACAGAACAACCGTATAACTACCCCTTGACGTACCACTGACGTGCAGAGTGAATTAAATATGAATAGGCGGAACGAGCGACAAGCAGCCGATACTGATTCCCATATATAGTTATTGGCATATAACGTCACATGATTGCCTTTTAATGCCAAATAATAAGAGCATTCTATTAGAACAGAATACTCGAATTTGAATCGTAAAAAATTCACTGATTAGGGAAGAAATTGGAAACGTAAAATATTTTTTGAATAGGAAATACTCTGGGTCGAAACTATGTTTGGAAATGCATGTATTTAAATTTTATTTTAATTCTAAAATTATAAAGGGAAAGTTCGAAAAAAAGAAGTGAGGAGTTTTATGGAGAGGAGAAACAAAAGGCACAGTAGCCGCTACACTTCATTTTCAAAATTGCTTCAATTTTCCCTGATTTACTAAGGACTAATTTTTTATTTTCCCTGGCCATTAATATTTAAAGAGCAAATATCTAATCTACTAACATTTTTAATGCAAAATCCTTTTGATAAATTAAAAAGAATTAAAAGAATTTAGGATAAATCAGTAAAAAAAATCTGTAAATTAGCGAATTCCAAATGAAATTAAATGAATGGCTAACAATATTATGTTAAAAATATATTTCTTAGACCTCACATCTTGTGGATATATTCGTTAATATATCCATTTAAATATTATTATAAAATTCTATGAAATATAATGAAATCTGATATTTTCTGAAATGTTGAAAACCCGATTGAAATAGCTTGAGAACTTTTAAAATTTCTTAAAATCATTGAACTACTTGGAAATTTGATCAGAGTGGCCGTAAATAAGGGAAACATGAAAATCAGGAAAAAGTCAAGGAATTTTATTGCTTGGGGAAAGTCAGAGAAAAGTCAGCAATTTCGAATAATAATGGTCAAAGAAAATGAAAAATTGGTCCAGGAAAACTAGGGGAATTTTTTTAAAAAATTTTTTGGCCAACCTGATATAATATTCTTGTTAGTAATTTATTTGTGTTGTACTTTTAATCCTATTTTTTCAGTTTCTTCTTCCAGAAAATTATAATTTTAGTTGAAAATTGTATTATTTTTTAAATTTAAATTATTTTAAAAAATAAAAATGTAGCTTTTCCGTGTTGATTAAAAACTAACTTTTTCTTTAAGAAAGCGTGTTTTTTCTTGGAAAATTGATTTCTTTTTTAATTAAAAAATAATTTTTGAACTGAAAATGTAGCTGATCCAATTAAAGATATATCACTTTGGTTGAAAATTTAACTCCTTTGTTAAAAATGTAACTATTCTGTTGTAAATTTCTGCTTTTTTTATTTAAATTTGATTTGCTTAACTCAAAATGTAAATTTTCCGTTTTTGTTCGAAAATTTGTCTTTTTTGTTAGAAATTAATATTTTTGGTTGAAATATCAACTATTAAATTTTTTGACAAAAATTCACCTTTATAAGTTAGAGATTTAACTATTTCTTTAAAAATTTAACTATTTTGTTCCAAATTATATTATTTTGTTGAAAATTTAACTTTTTGAAATAAGATCAAACTATTATCTTAATAATTCGTTTTCTATTTTTTTATATAGTTCTAACTATTTCTTTAAAAATTTAACTGTTTTGTTCCAAATTATATTATTTTTTGAAAATTTAACTCTTTAAAATAAGATAAAACTATTCTCTTAATAATTCGTTTTCTTTTTAAATGAAATATTAAATATTATAGTTTTTGTTGATAATTTAAATTTTTGTTAAAAATTGAACTATTTGGTTAAAAATTTAGCTATTTTGTTAAAGAAAATTGATTATTTTGTTGAAAATTCAACTCTTTCGTTGAAAGTTCAACTATTTTCTTAAAGGCCGTTGCTACGGACATCGAAATTTTTGTACAAATAGCTAGTTATTTTTGGTTGAAATTGAGGTGGCGAAGGGACTATTTTTACCAACGTTTTGGTAAAAATAGTCCGATTTTTTCCGCACGTACAAGCGATTCGTGAAAAGTCGTATTTTTTAAAATTTTTTGTTGAAAATTAAATTATTTAGTTAAAAGTTTAAGCGCGTTGTCAAAACATTTGGTTAATAAGTCATATTTTTCGGTCGAAACGCATTTTTTTCTGGATATAAATAAATTTGAAATTTAAATCTAGAATTTTTTTATTTCGTATATAAAATATTCAATGGTGAAAATGTCAAAAGATTAAGCTGCTGGTCTTAACTATTAATAGTCAGAGAAAATGAGAAATTGGCCGGGGGAAATAAGGAGAAAGTCAGGAAATTTTTTAAATAATGTTTTTTAGCCACCCTGTGTAATAAAATCACGATTAATCCATTAAAACATGCTAAAATAGTTCGAATACCTTAAAATTTTTTGAAACTTTTCAGAGATCTCGAAAATTTTTTGGAAGCTTAAAAAATATCCTAAAATAATTGAAATTTTTTTTGGATTCACTTTTAATAATAATTAAAATCTATTTTAAATACACTAAGATATTTCAACTCTTTAAAAATCTTTTGAAATCCCTTGACGTTTTTTGAGCTCCTGAAAATTCCTCGGAATTTTGAAAAATATCGTAGAATCTTTAAAATTTTTGAAAATCTTTTGAAATTCTTGAAATCAATAAAATAGTCCTTGGAATCTTCTATAATATCCTAAAATCTGTAAAATTCTTTATAATCTCTGGTGATTCTATGAAATATTTTTAATTCTTTATAATGCTACGAAATCCTTTAATTCCCGTGAAATTACATGTGAAATATGATATGTTTTTAACGAAGTCTCTTGTCGTCCGAAAATTCGGAATGAGTAGTAAAATATTTTTTATAAACTTGGTTAATGGTCCGGAAATCCTGAGTCCATCCCCTTTTCCAACTCCTACAATTTTTCATGAAGCCTAGACATAGCCTTTCTGAAATGCTGAAAAATTGATTAAAATATCTTGAGATTTTTTTTAATCGCTTACAAGCATTGTAATTTTTTAAAATATCGTAAAACCTTATACAACCTAAAAAATTTGAATTCTTGACAATACTTTAAAATTTTTCAAAGCTCTTGAATATTCCTTAGAATGTTTTAAAATGCCCTAAAATTTTTAAAATCCTTGGAAATTCTTTTATGTTATTTACAACCATGTGATGAGTGTGTCACGTGACCAGATTCCTACTTTACCCACACTTTTTTAATTTCCTAACTTATTTTCACACGAAGCACTACATTGAGTTGAAAATTTAGTATAATAAATAGGACGCACTAAGAAATGTGGCCCTGGTCCTAAATTTTTATAATGATGAAAAAAGTTTTTTGTGTAAATAATATTTTTTTTCTTTTTTCACAATTATTAAAATTTAGAACCAGACCCATCTTTCTTAGTGCTTCTTATGTATTATACCAAATTTTGAACTCAATGTTGTGCTACGTGTGAATATAAGTTCGGAAATAAGAAAAGCGTCGGTAAGGTAGGAATCTGGTCACGTGAACAACTCGTGACATGCCCTTAAATCAGAAATTGGTATAGACTTGTAATCAGTAGTAGTTAATTCAGGGGTTGATTTATTAGAAGGAAAGTGACTTAAGTGACCGTTTTTTTTAAAAAAGCGACTATAGAGATTTTATCTTCAAAAAGTGACTAAAAAGTAATTAAAGAAAAAAGTGAAATTCCCTGAGTTTTCCGCGATTTCCATGTTTTTCCTGACCTGTGGTTATCCTGCAAAGTAAGATGGAGCGGAAAAAGGGGGTGAGAGGATGGCGAGGACAGATCAGAGAGGGTTGAAAATAAAGGGGTGAGTGTTCAAGAGAGATAGGCTGACTGGGTAGAGTGGGTTATGGGTGAGGAACAGAGAAAGCTATGGAAAAATACGAAAAAATAAAAAAAGCCACCAACCCCCCCTTTTTAAATAACCGAAACATACTTTTTTAAACCCCCTATCATTTTACCTTATCTAAACAATAGAAATGTAAACAAAACCAGCCCAATACCGCTACCAGAATTACCCTCTTTTTCGGATGTATCACTGCCAGTCTGCAATTTTCGCGACTCGATTAAACGTGAAAGCTCGCAATGAAAATGCATCCGGTCGCGGTCGCGCTTGCCCCCCTTGCTTTCATCTCGCTAATGATTGGCTGCAATTTAGCAGCTAAAAATACAATCAGCTCACGTGAAAAACACGTTAAAACAAAGCAGTCGTTGTTGATCGTGTAGTGCGGCTAGTATATTGGGATTGAAGCCGCGGAACTAGTGCCCCAAAGGGTTAGGGGGTGGGGGTTAAAACAAAGGGTGGAAAAGGCAGGCGATCGCAAATGTGGTTTCGTACCACCGGTCTATGGGAATTTGTTGTCCGTTATGTGGTGAACTGAGGATGGATAAGGAGGGTGGTGGTACTTGCACACCGGAGACACCCGTGTGAGGGGTAGAAACGGGGGGTGCAGGGGGTGGAAAGGAGGGGGGATGAGCGAATTCGTGAGCATTAAACATGGTGGCTCGGGCACTGGTTGCGCAGTAGCTGGGCGTTACGTTACGGGCCGCACCATCGACCAGCGAACTAACTATAACTACACCCGACTACCCCAGCCACCCCTCGTCATATTCAGTTTCATACCCCCTTTATTCCCTGGCATAATCTCTCTTTCCTTCAGATCGGAATTTTTAAAAATTTTTAAAGTAAAATCAGTCTTGCTATTGGATACTTTGAACTTTCAGTTTTTGAAAGCTTTGTTAGTCTATAGAGAGAGGTCTATCAACTTAAGGAAATTTTTTATTTACTTTTCTCGTTCACATCCTTTTACAATTGCTCTCAATTTCTTTCACAACTTGCATACTTAAACAATTTTCCTTTACATTTTATCGTTATCAACATATTCTTATCAACATATTTCAGATTTGTACAGCCATTTATTTAATCTACACATTTAGGAATAATTTTAAAATATTAACAAATTTATCATAGACCCGAACCAATCAATTTTCGGCCTCAAATTATCATCCGGATTGCAAGTTTTTTTTTCTCAAATTAAAGAGATACAAAGTTATTAAAAATTAAGTTCAGAAGTATAAGTTGAATACATATTATTCTTTAAATTGTTATAAACAAATTAGGACAGAGAAGTTACATCTTCTTCGTTCGTGTGATTTAATTATGCTGGACACATATTTTTAAAGGAAATGGAAGTAAAATAATGCTAATTTAAAATTGAATTTAAGTTAAACATTAATTTATCATTGTTTATAATAATATAATAAACAAATGCAAATTTCGCATTTATGTAATAGATTTCGTTTTATTCGCAAAGAAAAACAATTTTTTGGCCGTTTTTCAGTATATAAGTAAGAATAATTTATAAATCGCTTGTTACAATGTCAAAATTGATCCTACTTTTCAATTCTTTATTTAAGAAATGCTATATTGATTGTTGTGTTTAAGCTTTCAATTTAAGTAAAACCTGCAATTTTTATTCAATTCGAATGATCAGAAACTTATTTTATTCCATGAAAGATTCTTGGCAGTCGTCTTTGGTTGGATTTTATTTAGACAATTTTCTTAAGAAATTGTGTTTTTATTACTTTTGTAAACGATTTTTTTCTTACAATTAATTTGAATTTTTATTAAATCCAATGAAACAGAATATCTTTGGATAGATAATATCAGCCGGTGAACATTAGGATTTAATAAAAATTGTAGCTTTTACCTAAAAATGATGATGAAACACAACATAACTTTCAATATAAATTTTTTTGAATACAAAATTTTAGGCCAAACAATTTTTTCTAATGCACGCTTAGATTTCTCCTTTAAAATTCGCAGAAATTAATTTTGGGTCTAGTATCGTCGATTTTATAATTCATTTTAAAAATTGTTAAATTTTCATGAGCACTATACATAATGAAGATTTTTAAACCAATTTAATAAACAAAATCGTAATATGCCCATTTTTCAGTAGACGGATTTTGTTTTTCAGCAAAATCATATGACAGTGTTTTTTACGATAATTTTCTAAAAAATTATCAATTTTTTAGAACTTTATTGTATAAATCTACATAGCCCTTTCAAATCTCAAATGCATGTATTTTCACATTTGGGAAATAGTAATTCGAATTTGATGAATCTTTTTTTTGCTCGCCTGAAAATTTTTGTTTCTTCGTGTGAAACTCTCCAATTATGTAATTTCAAAGTATCTCAACAAGAGACTCTGGTAATTAAAACACAGAAGATATAACATAATTTTCCTAATTTTTTTGTAATAATTAAAAAAATTGTTTACTTAACTAATACTGCTGGACATTATTTTAAATGAGTTTCTGTCTCGAATAAGACTATTTTCGGCTAAATGATTTTTTTGCGAAATGTTAAACATGAAAAATAACATTCTTCTTTTTATAGTAATTGTTAAATAGCAAATATTTAAGTAACGTTTAAAAAAATGTGCTCGGTTGTAAACATGCAAATTACATGAAAATTGTGGACTGAGAATTTATTTGTCCACCAGTACTTTTTCGCCCCACTATTTGTTAAAAAGCAAATGTTTCAGGTAAATTTTTGAAAAATGTTCTTCATTGTAACTGTAATTGTAAAATTGTAATTAAATAAACATTTTTTCTAACTGCCAAATCGCATGAAAATGGTTTGTTAACATTAATTTGTTCACAGGTACTAAGTGATAGGACTGACATTGAAGAACATTTTTGTCGCTGATAAATTAATAAATAGTGCATCTGTAATTAAAATATGTTTATATAATATATACAATGTATAAATTTATGAATGTTGATGAAATTATCATGAAGTTTCCAATCAAAAGGACTAATATTGAAAAAATAATCTTAGAAGATGTTTATAATATTGTTTACACCGAAATTTTTTGCAACATAACTTAGGAAAGTGTAAAATTATTTAAAATAATATAGGTTTAATATTTCATGAAAAAACGTTCTCAGCTATTGTTACTCTATGAAACATACGTGATTCCAACAATTTTCCTATTAATCACGAGCACAAAAATTCATTTTTCCAGTGTATGCCCCACCGTTAGGCCAAAAATACTTAAAAATCTATTTAAGAAATAATAGTGGGACTAAAAAGGTGCCTGTGGACCAATAAATTTTCAGAGATCAAACGGGAACAACGAACCTTGACTCATAAAATATCGAAGGCTTCCACGGGCTCGAAGCTATGAGCCAATGTTGCATGTCATAATGTTGCATAATGGTTGCTGATATATTTAGTGGTAGTTGTTTCCCAGAACCAAGAACCGAAAGAACGGGGTGGTTCGAAGGACGGAAAAGCCGGCGGCCGTCGCCGGAAAGCAGGGGGTGGACCAGGGTGGACCACAACGGGCGAGGCACTAGTAACGAGTATTTGCTGGCCAACTCGATGCATAGTTAATGATTTGTCAACTGAACCCCCTAGTAGACCATGTCGAACCTGACTAGGCCATACATTATAACTGTCCATACATCGGGTGACCAGGAACACCCCTCACATGCCAGTTCGGTCGTGCAGGCACAGATAACGCACAGTGTGCTCATACGTGCGTGCACTCCCAAACAGAGATCGGCACATAAATACACACACATTCGCATATCAAATGACAAAATGCCTGTGCCTCTTTTCGCTTTGAGCCACGATCAAAGTGTTGCGTTTACTTTCGTGCTTGCATTTGCGTTCGAGGGATCGACCGACCTGCGGAAATGGCGAATTCGGGGGTGAATTGGAAAATCGACCCCCGCTGGGGAAAGGGGGTATGGCACCACCAACGGAATGAAAAACGCTATCGCATTTCGGTTTAAACTTCGGCGATATTATTTCCTTTCGGAAGGACAGGGGGATTTTTCGGAAACAAAGTGTGTACTGGGATACGTTATTGAAAAGCGAGGATTGGATGAGGTTCAGTTGATTTATTTTCTATTGAGGTGTTTTGAATTAGTTCCTGGTTGTGTTCTACATCGTAGTTGTGGTATCCTATAGTTTCACCCCCGAATTGTCTCCTAAAATAATCTCTGAAAGTGTCTAGTATCCCGTCTGCCTCATATAGCATTTCCCCGTTACTATTTCTCATGTTGACAAACTCTGTACTTTTATTTCCCTTCATTTGTTTATAAAGCAGTTTCTTGCTTCCTTCAAAGTCGTTTTGTATTTTCTTCTGCTATAATTTTATCTTTACTATCCTTAATTAATCGCTTGAGTTTCCTCTTTTTGCGTCTGTAATCATTTATACGTTGATTTCTTTCCTCATCGCTAAGACCTGTCATGTTCAAAGTTCTCCTGTACGCTTCTTTCTTCGCTTTTTAGGCAGCCTGAATTTCTTCATTTCACCATGCATCACCAGACATTCTTCCAACAACTGCGGTACCACACACTTCGATCGCAAATCTAACAATGTATTTTGTATGGTTTTTAATTTTAATTTCAATGCTTATACCACTGCTTAAAAATGTTCTGTATAAAATTATATACATTTTATTACGCTTATTGACTCTTTAAGAACAATTTAATCTCATATAATTAGAAGATCAATAAAATAATTAATTAATTGAATTCAATAATTATTAAAATAATTAAACGAAAAATGGTATTTTTTCAAGCATATTAGTAACTAGCATAATAAAATAAATTGAAAAATCAAGGTGTAGCCAACTATAAACGAGTGGTTTTGTTATACTGAAAACGGGTTCAAAAAATATAATCGAGACATAGATTTTGCCGACTGTTAGCCGACCGTTAGCTTAATGCAAGAGAGATCATTTTGTAGCTTACAGTTCTGAAAATCTAATGAAAATTTGGTACATTTGACAGCTTTTAAAGTACCATAATGAATTTTTTCAGATTTTTTCTATTATTTTTTCCATAAAGAAATTATGTTCCAAGTTTTACTGTCTTTAAAAGCTGTCAAATTTCCTTAAGTTTTATTAATATTACTTTTCGCCTCATTAATGTACAACATTCGCACCTTTAAAATAATTCCTCTTTTATCAAGCAAGCATTTTTTCTTCACTGACTTTTTCAACATCAAAGCCAGAGGACTCGAATTTTTTCGCGGATAATAGTTAATATGGCCCAGTATAAACGAGTGTTTCTTTTTAATACTCGAAATGGGTTTAAATATAAAATTGAGAGGTAGATTTCGCCCTATTAGGGTTAGGGTATGGCCCAGTATAAAGGACTCTTTTATTAAATACTGGAAATGTAGTCATATATAAATAATTGATAAAATTTTACTAGTTGGGGTATGGCCATCTATAAACAAGTGTTTTTTTTAATTCTGGAAATTGAGTCATATTAAATTGTATTGGGGTATGGACAAATATAAACTAGTAGCTATATGTAAACGTGTGCTTTTTTTAATTTCTGAAAATGGGGTGGGATATAAATGATAGATAGATTTATCGGATTTGACTTATTAAAAACTGTAAAAAATTTTCGAATTGTTTCGAAGTTTCGAACTTGTCATGCAAATCAGGCATGAATCTTCATGTACCTATGCCACTCTCACTATCATTACCTACATTTAAAAAAACATTTATGTCAATATGTCAATCCTATCAAAAGTTATGTTGCAATACAAAAAACCAATAAAATTTAAAATACGCGTATTTTTTTTTTGCTGCGCGTATTCCACTAAAAATACGAAACTTCCAAATATTTAAAAAATTTAATCCAGTTTATAAAACTTCAATTTTTATTTTTCGTTTTTTCTGTAAAATCTACAGGATATTCAGGTTGAAAGAAACGTGCAGTTTAATCGGCCAATTTGTGCACTGTTTTCCAATTGAAGACCTCCGAACTTAAATCCTTTCCAATCTAACGTCTCCGAAAAAGGGTTGTAAATTAAAAAACTTTGAAGTCGCTTGCGTTGCAATTTAATTGCTTTCGAATTGAAGGCTTTTAAACTTCAAAGCTTGCAAATTTTAATTTTCTAACTAATGCCTTTAAAATTTGAAAAAGTTTTTAACTGTATGATTTAGAATTCTATTACTTTCATAAATTTAAAGGAACAAGAATTCAGCTATAATATAATAAGCTCAAAAAGATATTAATTCAAGACTTCTAGGACTAATTACTTTCATAAAATATGACGAAATCAAACAAAAATCAAATAAGAAGTATAGAAAGATAATGTGTAATATTACATATTCAAGTCGTTTTTCATGTTGATGAAATTATAGTCTTTAATGAAGGGATTACTGTAGTCATAATGGGCATTTAATAACCAACTCGGGTATTGGAAAAGGACTTGTGGCTTTTTCCCTAAGTCTCCTTAAACCCGAGAACGGACTGAATTAGGAAGGGTTGTGGTCTTGTTCAATGGTCACGGTCTTGACCGCAAAGAACCGAAAACGAGTGTGGTCAAATGATTAAATAATAACTACTTAATTCCATTGAATAATTTATTGACTAAAAACCCCAGAATTGTGCAACTCAAAATTTACACAAAATATTACTTTGTACTATACTATATACATTTCTCTATAGAGAAATTTTTTAATCTTTATTTGAGAATTTTCGCTAATTACGGAATTTTTGTTAATTTATGGTAAATTTATAACGTACAACAAATCTGGAAGTGTTCGGTAAGAACTCCACACAAAATTTACAGAAAATAGGTTTTTGTCCAAATGTCTAATTCTAAATTTATTTTGTAATTTTGAGAAAATGAAAGTTTTCATTCAAACCATTTTCGAACGTTAAATTGTTACATGAGCTTTTATAGAAAAATTCATATACTGTTAAAATCCTATATTTCTCAAAATCTTTTTGTTATATTTGGCCAAAAGCAAAGGAAATTAAAGCAAAAAATCGAAATTTCGTAACAACCAAAATCAAGATAAAATTTTGGATTATACTATTAGTTTCTGAAATTTATTCACAATACACGTAGAAAGTATATCATAGCAGATAAAATCGTTAGATTGGTTTCAAGAGTTGTTTCAACATCCTTTAAACATTCAAGCAAGGAAGTCGGTATATCATATAAATCAAGATCACGGGAAATTTTAAGTTTTAACTATTGTGGCTTAAAATCACTTTAAAATAAATTTAGGAAACATCCTCTAGCAAGAAAAGTTTATTAAATACATTTATTAAAAGGGCTGTTTTAACATTCCTTAATTATTCACGCAAGGAAACTGATCTTTTCTATCAACCATAATTATTTTTTATGCTTTCTTTTATATTAGCTTACGCTATTTTAATGAATTTATATAACATCCTAGCACATAAAACCTTTAGATTTATTAAAAGGGTCAGAAATAATTTCACAATAAATTTGAAAAACACTTTTTGACAGAAAAGGGCATTGAGTTTATTTTAAGGGTTGTTTTAAGATCTCTCAAACATTACAGCAAGGAAATTCAAATATTCTAATAATTAAAATGAACTAAGATTTTTTTTTAACATAGTATTAGTGTCCGAAATTAATCCAAAATTAACTTGAGAAACTTATCCTAGCAGGAAGAATCGTTAAATTTGTTTTAAAGTTTATTTTAACATCCCTTAAAAACTCTAGCAGGAAAGTCGACATTTTCTAAAACCAAAATCACTGGAGATTATTTATTATATACTTGGGGTTAAAAATCAGTTATTAATAAATGTATAAAACCTTCTGTAGGAAGTAAATTCGTTAAATTCACTTCCGGATTGTTTTAACATCACCTTAAGATTCATGCAAGAAAATCGACATTTCCTAAAAGCCAAAATCATTTGTTTATTATACTAAAAGCATTAAAAGTAGTTTAATTTATTTTTAGGGTTGTTTTAACATCCCTTAAAGATAGGAGTAATTTTAAGAAATCGATATTATCATCAGAGGTAGTTACTATTGATCAGTGTATATGTCGTTCCACAATCCGTTAAATTATAAATTAAAACTTTTGATCAAATTAACTCTTTAAATAACAGGAAACGCCTAACGTCCTTTCGCACTAGATGAAAAATATATTTTTTTTTTAACTTTTAAAATAAATTTGTTTGAAAAAAGATCCACTCGCTTCGCTGCACTGATCCACTGATCGACAGCAACTACCTCTGATGGTACTGCAGATTCCTTTAAATTGATCGTATCATAAAAATTTAAGAACTGGCTTGAGATAACGTATATTGAATTTCCGACCAAGAAAGATTTCTTAGCCACATTTTGCAACTACACAGTTGTGTTTTCACCAAAAGAGATGACACTTATTTACCGGAAGAAAATTATTTTCAAACCGAAGAAAAGTCTTTTGAAAAAAAGAGTTGAATTTTCAAGCCAAAAACATAAATTTGAAAAAACTTACTTTTCTACCAAATAGTTGAATTTTCTACAATAATAGTTAAATTGGTATCAAAATACATGAATTTTCAACCAAATAGTTGAATTTTCATACCGAAAATGTTATTTTGCAACAAAAAATTTTATTTTGAACTATTTTTTTGAATTTTCTACAATGTTCAACTTAAACATATGAATTTTAGAAAAAATGATTATATCTCCAACAACAAAGTCAAATTATAACCAAAATAATTGAATTTTCTAGTAAACTATTTGAATTTTCTACCAACAAAAAAAAAACTAATTACAAGCAAAAAGAGATAAATTTTTAACTAAAATTATTGAGCGTGAACCAAAAAACTGAATTTTTCACAAAGTAGTTGAACTTTAAATCAAGTAGTAAAATTTCTCACCAGAAAATACGATTTTTCAAGAAATTAGCAAAATAGTTGAATTTTCTACAAAATACATCTAATTTTAATAAAAATAGATGAATATTTAACGAAAAATATAATAGATCATATTACTCTAACAAAAAAGATGATTTTTCAACAAAATAGCTGAATTCTCAACCAAATCATATTAATTATCAACCAAAATAGTTGATTTTGCAACTAAAAAATATGGAGTTTTATAAGAGAGGAGATAAATTTTTAAAACAAAAAAGCAGACTTTCAATTCAAGAATAAAGAAGACTATTATATTGTTAAAATTTCAAACAAAATGGATGATTTTTCTAAAAAAAAAAAAAAAACAGATTTGATTTATTTTCAAACCGAGGATATGATTTTTTTTTAAATGCACTTTTTATTTAAATAATTGAATCTTCAATCAATTATTTGAAATTTCATAACGAAAATATTGATTTTCAAGAAAGAAGATAATTTATAAGCCAATATTTGAAATTTTTTATCAATTTCAAAACAAAACAAAAATGAATATTTAGCAAAAGAATTAAATTTCCAACAAAAAAGTTGATTTATCAAATAGTTGAACTTCTTCTAAACTATTTGAATTTTCTATCCAAAAACATAAATAAATTTGAAATAAAAAGAGATCAATTTGTAACTAAAATTATGAATCGTATATCAAACAACTGAATTTTTAACAAAGTTGTTAAACTTTTAACCAAGTAGTTAAATTTTCAACCAGAAAATACGAATTTTCTACAAAATAGCTGAACCCTCTGCAGAATTTTCAAACGGTGAATATGGATTGTCATAAAAATGGTCATTATTTTTCAACTCACTAGATGAACTTTCAACCATAATAGTGGAATTTTTTCTACAAAATGCATAAACTTTCTACTAACATAGATGAATTTTCAACGAAAATTGGTGTGACTGTGTGGCTCCACTCAGTACAGTGATCAATTGATACTGTTGACGCTGGGCAGTTTCAGTTGCATTGATTACCTCTCGGTAGATGGCTGATATGCAAAAAAAAAAATAATTTGATTATAAAATTAATTAATTTATTTGATTAAAATTATTATTAAAATATGTACAAATTGCCCATCAATTTAATTATATTAAATTTTTAATTAAAAATTTAAAAAAATGTATTAAGAATTCATTAAATTAAATAAGTCGTCACAAAGTAATTATACTGGAAAGTGTTATTAAAATAAAATTTAAAATATTAATAATTATATCAATTTTCATTTTATAATTAAAAATTAATAAAATATTAATATCAATAATAATTTTT
>JAAAKG020123914.1:0-14953 GCA_010014905.2 Druon quercuslanigerum
AAATGTTTAATAGCTGCCTAAGTGCAGGTCTGATAAATAATATAAAAATATATTCTTGAATAATAAAGTTATTTAGTTTATTATTTAACAATTTCTTAATTGTTTACATTCGGGAATTTCCTTCTGTCTGAAATTTTACAGTTTCAGATATTTAATAATCTCCAAAATTTTATCAGGGGAATTTTTAAATTTGATACTATCATAAACTGTTAGGAATCAATTAAATTCGTGAATTTTGAATAACCGTGAATTGTCAAGTATCAGGGTCTTTTATTTCTTGAAATTTTAAATCGTTTCCTAATTTTTTGTTTCGGTTCTTGAATTTCAAAAATAGAAAAATTATGTATAGTAATATTTATTTTATTTTCATTACACTGTGTTTATACATATGTTATTATTATTTGTAGCTGAAATAAAAATATCAATAAAATAATTAAGAAAAATAAGAAATATTTATATAAAAAAATTATAAAAAAATAAGACAATAAGTAGAAAAAAAGCCTCTAGCAGGAACCGAGCCCGAACTTTCTCGTTACAAACTCTCGCATCGCAGTCCATGTGTCGTTTACTTGGACTTTTTCAAATTCCTGTTTATGAAAGAAGTATGAATCCAGAAACAAATTTCCAAGGGTGTAGTTTCCCCTTGCAAGTGTATTTTTTAATGTTGTTTTGAATGTTGAGGAGCTGTGATTACTAGAGACTCGTTTACCTGCGTTGTATGAATTTTCTTAGAATATTATGCCACACAATTATGTACAGAAACAAATGTAAAACCTGGAACTTAATCCATTGTAGTCTCCATAAAAAACATTTTTATTATGGACAACAGTTTTCTTTCACAAATTTCGAAACTTCAGATATACCCTCTAACTACATTAAACCTTATTTGTTAATAATTAATTCTGGTCTTTTCCACTCTGTAGATAATCATAAGAATACAGCGAATTTTATCGCTTTTACTTACAGTAGTAGTGATTTATTAATTTATACAATTCAATTTTGGGACAAGTGTCTTAGAATAATAGAAATTTTTTCAAACTTCGTAACCAATTCGCATAGAATCAACGATTCATAATCTACATTCTTAATAATTAAATCTCGATTCTTTACAAACTTCTTGTTAGTCTTTGGCGACTGAAGATATTTTGGTCGAACATTTGGAAAACAAAATTCACTACGGGGTCTGTTTTACAAGTAGTAGGACTGGCTTTCTATAGCCCAGGCGGATTGTGCGGAGTAAATATTGCGCGATCAATAAATCCTTTTTTTAGGCTACCGCCTCTCACTCTCTCAAAATGAAACATAAGCTCGAGCAGCGCCAGTCAAAACAAACTGATGTGCTCATTGTATCCTCTTCATACGTCTATTCAATCCAGGTGGAGTTCTCGGTTGGAGACTTTTCAAATTTAAGAATAAACTTCACCGCGCAGCGCTGCTCCAGCTTGCTCTTGAGAGAGTGACGGAAGACTACAAAAGCGTTTACTTTTCGCGCAATATTTACTCCGCAAATGGTAGAAGGCGACTGCTCAAACATTGGTTTTTGACATGCTCCATGCCCCCCCGTACCATGAATTCCTCTATTACTCCGTCTGGATCCAGTGATCCTAACTTTGGCATGCAAACGTATTTCGCTTGCGCTATGATGCTCAAGAGAAACTCGACGCAACAGCCAGTTACCATGGCAATCATAAGTCGCATCGTGTTCTTCTTACGGACAGCTAGCGCATGGCGAAAGCCTAAACAAGAGTTTTCTTCTCGCGCAATATTTACTCCGCAAAACTCCCACTATTGCTCCGTGTGGGCTACTGAAATATAGTCCTACTACTTATGGCACAGATCCTGTATTTCTGCTACAAATAAGTTTAGCCATTTCCTTGTTGAATAATGGTGAAAGTTGAAATCTAAAAAATGAGTTCTGTGTAAGGTTTTGAGGGTCCATTATTTGCAGCTTATTTTCGTAATTGTTGAATTTGATATCAAAATGGTGAGTTTTATAACAACCTTGACGATATTTACAATAGTTTTCACATGGTTTTTAATTTTATCACAAAAATCGATTCCTTCTCTAAGTTCTTTTCTTTCAGAAATTGTTACTTTCCTTTCTTAAATTGCTTTTCTTTAATTTCGTGATATTTTTCTCAGTTTTAATATTATTTCTATTTCACACTACTATGTTTCTTTTTTTACTTTTGTTATGTTCTTCTCTCTTTTGTTGTTTGTAAACAATTTAGTATTATTTCTTTCTTTCTTCTCTTTCCCTTTCTGGATGTTATACTTTTTTTTTATTTGTTACAACTCTATTCTTTTTTCCTGATAGCATTTTCAGTTTCCCGTGAAAGCATTGGAATTTAGTTTACTTTCTCAGAAGTTACTTCCCTTGTCTAAAAGTAATTTAAAATGCACGTTAATTTATTAAAATTAATGCGTCGATAATTCAGTTGAATATCCGAGAAGTTAAGAACTCTA
Source organism: Druon quercuslanigerum (assembly GCA_010014905.2). NCBI lineage: Eukaryota > Metazoa > Arthropoda > Insecta > Hymenoptera > Cynipidae > Druon > Druon quercuslanigerum. The sequence goes on from JAAAKG020123914.1 coordinate 2,467, forward strand.
CTGGTTATACTAAATTTTCTTCTCCTGCTTCATTGATTCAATTTTTTCTTTGCCTTTTCTCCTTTTACTGGTTGTTTCCCTCTTCTCTTCTATTCTTCTTTTTTTTTCTTCGCATTTTTTATTTTCACTCCCTTATCCGTCATCTTTAACTTTTTCTTATCTAAATTTCTGGTTCAATAACTATTTCAGGGTGGCCCTTTTATTGAGAAAAAAAAGTTTGCGGTAATTTCCGGGTAATTTGGCTTTTAAAGTAATCCAAATGAAACTGCTAATCAAAGCGAAATCAAATTAAGATTTAGAAAAAGTTATAAATATTTAAAATCAAAGTTTGAAATTTTTTTTTAAACAAACAATAATTTTCGGTTGAACAATTTGAAATTAGATGTCATCAAACAGCACTATTAAAACTTTTGAACTTTTATAGATTAAACAATTTAAAGATATTTCGCAGGGGCGGATCCAGGCAGCTACCTGAGGGGGGGCGATCGTAGAAATATTATCTTGAAATTCTAGAAAAAAAAGGAAATTTTTGGCGGTAATTGCTAAAATATTTGTAGGCTCAGGGGGGGCGATCGCCCACCCTCGCCCCTCGCTGGATCCGCCCCTGATATTTCGCAATCTCTTGCAATGCTTAAAATTAAAAATAATCCTCCCGTTTAACTCACATTAACCTTGATGTTAAGAGCAAAATAATGTTCCACTCCAAATTCAGAAAAAAATTTAAACTGAAAAGTTTCCCTCCCTCAGTAACTTACAAAAATGCTAAAAAATATCGTTTTCCAAATAAAAATTAAAAAATAAAATGTTATTTTTAACTTTATTATATTTATTTCAAACTATATTGATTTTAAAATAAAAAAATTATTCCACCACTAAAATTCAGAAAAATTAGAAAATCAATATTTCCTCCCTTTCAAATCAAAAAAAAATATTAACACTTATCTTTCTTCCAATTCATAAATATTGAATACAAAATTTTCTCTTTTTGAAATCAATAGAAATTTTAAACACATAAAATCCTCTGCCAATTTAACGAAAATCAAAAACTAAAAATGTCTTATTTCAAACTGAAGAGAAATGTACAAAACTAAAAAGTTCCTTATCCAATATGGAATGAAAAATGCTAAAATATTGTACCTTTCGTTTAAAACAATGCTTATCAAATTCAATGGTTTTCTTTAAACTGTTTAATTTTTATGTATTTATCAAAATTTAAAATTTGAACTTACTATCTGTAATTAATAATTTTGAATACACAGTCAAATACTTCACAAAATTAAAAAATAGTTCTTTTTCCAATTAAATGTGTTAAAAATGGAATATTTTTATGGAAAATATTTTAATAGGTTTCAAAGCCGAGCAGAGCGTTAAATTATAAATATATTAATTTTAAATTATTTAACCTTAAAGGGAAACAGCTTAATGGTGTAATAATAATAATAATAATAATAAAAATAATAAAAATTAAAAATAGGTCATAAAGTTTCATCAGATGTTAAAATTTCTTTAAATTCCTTTCGAATGCAAAAAGTTTTGTTTTCAAAATTAAAATCTGTAAATTGTTTAATTGCATATAGATTCAGGTTGGTGCTGGACAGGACAATTCTGATATAAGAATTATTGTTCAATTTTTAACACTCTAACAGTTCAGTTTAGTTCAGCTGAAAAAAACTTGATATAATTTATATTTACAGTTGATCAACTTAAAACGTGCTTTCTTACAAAATTCCAATTTAATTTTTAATTGTTTAAGGTAGCTGTGTCAAAAATCAATTCTCTGAAAAAAAGTATTTCTGTATCGTTTTAAAAATTGATATGATATTCATAGTAATTTCTTTCAAGAGACTAAATTGCAATACATTATTTCTTATTTTTTCTGGGAAAACGTTTCCTACAACTTCGCTTCTTTCAATTTAAAAATAATTAAATAATTTGAAAAAGTGGATTTAACGATTTTAGGCATACACAAATTTAGTTTAAAAATAGCAAACAGAATAGTTGTAGAGAATATTTTATCCAAAAAAATTAGCTATCAATTATCAAAATGCGAAAAGAGATGGTTAAAATAATTTTTTTCTAAGTTAAAAAAGTGCTTTTTTTAAGAATGTTTTTGATTTAAATTACGATCCTCAATAATATTCTTTTGAATTATAATATGAGACAAAAACTTTTTCTCAGACGTCTGATTTTTGGAAAAGTTACCTACAGTCTTTAAAAATGAATTTAAAAAGTTAGCACTTGAACTAAACATCGAACTTAACATGATACCGTGTGATACAAGATTTGAATAAGCCAAATGATTGAATAGATTTCTGTCCTAAAATTTCGTAAAATTCCCGTTCAAAAAATAAATTCTGTCGTTTCTTCATTTCCCAGTGGAGTGGCCACCCTGTTAATTGCAATCCTTAACCCGCACTGCAACGTCACATAAACACATTATTAGCAACCCCCAAATGTTTCCTATTCGACCCTGAACAATTAATATCTTCCTCAAAAGTGACCATTTTTTCCCTATTCCTAGTAACCCGAGTATTCACTTCAGCAGTGCTTCCCTGACCCCCACCAACAGAATTGGAGGTCTTGGGTGGAATAATAGTAACAATGGGCCTTAAAACAGACGCAGGAGGCGGTGGAACCGCTATTTCGTTAATTGCAGCTGCTAAATTAAATTCACTAACACTTCGTGGCACAAAATATTCAAAAAGAAGAGAGGCTTCTGGATGCTGTTGGTGTTGCGTTGGAGACATTGCACTTCTTCTCAATGGCTGGTTACGTTGGAAGTGTGATTTTGAATTTGTAGAGTTCCTATAATCTGGTACCTTTTTTCTGGGCAGGGAATGATGACCTGGTGGAGATACCTTGATTGCACTATTTAAGTGATGCTGTGCCAGGAGCTTCCCTGAATCAATGGAACTCCTGGACTGCTTCTGTCAGGAGGCTGACACAACTGACATTGCGATTGCCTCCTCATCTTGCACCGATAATCTCGAATCTGTTAAAGCTCCAAGGCCAACATCTGGCTCGGATTTGAGTCCGCTTCCATTACCTGGAAAATCGAAAAATCAAAGGAATTAGAAGCTACGAGTTGTTTTGGCAGTTGCTGGTTCTTTCATTTGTTTGATCCGATTTGTATTTGAGGAAGTCTATGTCTATGGACTTAGTAGCTCCAGGAAAGAAAAAATTTTAGTTTCTGTCAAGTGTTTGTCAGGGTGTCCTCAAGAAACTCAATGTTTTTATCATGACGCTTCTTATAAACTTGTTCTGTTGGCTTAAAACTCATGAATTTGTTTAACTTAATTGGATAGATTTTTTCTTCTAAACATTCGGAAAGTTTATGGTGAAAAATAAATTCACTCTCATTTCTGGATTTCCCAGTCCAGTGGGAAATAAATACATATTTTTCTTTTTTTAAAATAATTTTGAATCATATTCCTTAGGCCCTAAACAGTACAAAAATGATTAGAATAATAAAATTTTAAATATTGTCACAGGCTGAAGATGGTTATTGACCAACATGTCGAAGGCATTTTTGGTTAGTTAGATTTTATATTTTATATTTATATATTTAAAAAAAATTATTATTGTATTTATTATATTATGTATATTATCTATCATTATTTTAATATATTGTTAGTAATTTGAAAAAAACTATATTGATAAAATAAATAATAGTATTTCAACCTCGATAAAGGCCATAAAAAATATATTAAGCTTCTTTAAGGATACCTCAGTGTGCGTCCGCCACAGTGGGATTAAGCAAAAAACTAGGTTCAAAATAAATGTTAGCAGCGAATTTTTAACTTATTTTAGAATTTTTTTCTAAAAATGCACTACTGAATTTTGAAGAGATTTATGTGGCCTGATTTTATTATAAAAAAAAACACGTAAAAAATGCCAAGCGTGGACATTTAAAGGCAGAAAGTAATCACTTTTTCTCTTAATTTTCCTCACATTATGTTTCCAGTGATGTTTAGTGATAGAAAATTATCTTCTGATATTATTTATTAATTTTAAAAAATAAAGTATACAAACAATTCCCAGTATGGACATTTAAAGCTAGCAGGAATCCTGTTCTTAATTTTCTTTACATTATGTCGCCAGTGATGTTTAATAAAGAAAAATTATCATCCGAAATTTTTAATAGATTTTATAAACAAATTATATAAACAAAGGCCCAGTGTGGACATTTCTTGGCTGAGAGCTTTTCACTTAAATTTCTTCAAATTAGGTCGTCAGTGATGTTTAGTGATATAAAAATATCATCTGATGACTTTTCATTAATTTCATAAACAAATTATATAAACAAATAGCTAGTGCAGAAGCTTAAGTTAGAAAGAAATCTATTTTTTTGTTCCCTAATTTTCCTTAAATGATGTCACCCGTGACATACAATGATAAAAAATAATTATTAAATATTTTTTATTAATGTTATAGACAAATTATACAGGGTGAGGAAAAAGTATGGAAACCCCAGAAAATTTTAGAAAATTTAAAATAGAAAATTTGAATTAACATAAAGTCTTTAGTAATTTTTCCCAGGGAATTTAATGGTGATCTTGGATTTGACCTTGGACCTCGCTGACAAGCTGATTTCAAGGTCAATTTTGTTTTTTTTAAATGGGAACCCCTATTTTTGACAACGGAAATTGAAAGAGCGGGAAATTCTACGTTCAGATATGTATTAAGGTCTAAAGTCAAGGTCACCTGTAGAAGGTCGCATGAAGGTCAAATTGAACTTGCAGGAAAATCTTACAGAATTTGCAGTCAGAAAAAAAGTAAATGACTGGTCTTTAGTAATTTTTAAAAACAAAACTAACGCTCTTTCTATTGCTGATGTCAAATTAAATGATTTGGCTCAAAACTATGACTTTCCCACCGTGACCTTAACTGTAAGATCTTAGGTCCAAATTAGGGTCACCGTTGGTTTTTTTTGTAAAAAATTACAGAAGACCTAAAATTACTAAAGACTTTTTTTCTGCACTCTAATTCCGCAATTTGACCTTAATACGACCTCCAGAGGTCTTCTAGACCTTAGAACTGACCTTGAAGTTACCTTGAATTTAAGGCTTGAGGTCAAATTTAAGGTTATGGTTGGTTTTCTTTTTAAAAATTACTAAGAAACAGTCATCTACTTTTTTTCTGACTGCAAATTCTGCACGATTTTCCTGCAAGTACAATTTGACCTTCATACGACCTTCTACAGGTGACCTACACATTAGACCTTAATGCATATCTGAACGTAAAATTTCCCGCTCTTTTAATTGCCGTTGTCAAAAATAGGGGTTCCTATTTAAAAAAAACAAAATTGACCTTGAAATAACCTTGACAGCGAGGTCCAAGGTCAAATCCAAGGTCCCCATTAAATTCCCCGGGAAAAATTACTGAAGACTTCATGTTAATTTTAATTTTCTTTTTTAAATTTTCTAAAATTTTCTGGGGTTTCCATACTTTTTCCTCACCCTGTATAATCAAATTTGCAACTTGGTCATTTAAAGGTAGACGAAAATCATTTTTTCCCTAATTGTTCTCAAATGATGTCGCCAGTGAGGTTTAGTCATAGAAAATTATCATCCAATATTTTTTGTTAATTTTGTAAACAAATTGTAAAAACAAATACTCAGTGTGGATGTTTAAGGGCCGAAAAAATGTATTTTTTCGCTACTAGCCACAAGTTATGTTGCCAGTGAATCTCATGAATAAACATCATCCATCTTTTGGCAAATATTATATTTACATAGAAGCCGGATGATCTGAAGTTAGCTAGGGAATGAATAAACATCATTGACGAACATCATTTGAGAAAAATGAGGAAAAAAAATAATTTTTTTCGACCTTTAAATATCCAAGTTGTAAATCTTGTTGTATAATTTTCTTGTAAAATTAATAAAAAATTTTGGATGATAATTTTCCATCGTTAAATATCTTTGACGACATAATTGGAAGAAAATTAAGAGAAAAAGCGATTTCTTTCTGCTTTCAATTGTTCACACTGGGCATTTGTTCATATGATTTGTTTATAAAATATATAAAAAATATCGGTTGGTAATTTTCTATCACTTGACATCACTGTCGACATAATTTAAAAAAATAAGAGAAAAAGCGATTTAATTGCAACACAGGGAATGTTTTTCTACAATTTGTTCATAAGATTCTTGATTTAATTTGTTTATAAAATTGATAGAAACTATCGTCTGACACATTTAAAAAAAAGTATTATTTTTTCTATGAAAGCATGTAATTTTAACACACAAATTTACCTTCCAAACAAAGAAAGCCATAATGTGGACTATTTGTTAAGTTAATTTGCTTATAACAAATTACTTAACAATGTCAATTTTTTGTTGCACTCAACTACCTCTACTGTTTGCACCAACATAAAAGCTTAGGAAAAAAATTTTTCAATCTTTAAAATTTATTGCTGAATTTTTATAGAAAAAAAATGTAAAATGGGTTATGAATTGCCAGCTAAAAGATATTTTGAACCTCGTTTTTTATTTCTTCCCCCTGTGCGCCTGTTGCACTTTTTCAGAAAGAGGAGAGTAAGGGAAAGTGGGTAGGAATCAGGGGAGGGGAACGGAAAGAAGTGAGGGAAATCAGAGACGGAAAATATGGAAAGTAAGGGAAAAAGGGGATGAAAATGAAGAGTGTAAGGACAGGGGAATAGAGGGGAAACGAGGGAAACGAAGGGATAATAAACACAGAAAGTGAAGGGTAAAGAGAGGAATGTAAGTAGATGAATCCTGAAGAAATAAGATGGAAATGGTAGAAGCGATATTAGGGGAATTGCCAGGTAATTAGTTGAGGTAAAGAGCAAAAAATTATGAAGGGAAAGTATGAGAAAGCAGTGTCAGTGAGTGGAACAAAAGTGTGGGAAACTAGGGAAATTAGGAAATTGAGAATAGTGTGAAGGGAAATGTAGGGAGACAAAGTAACTCAAGTAGTGAAAATAATTCCATAATGGGAGAGAAAATGTGACGAGAGGGGAAGTAAGGAGTAATGAGAGGAAGGGCAGTAGAGCAATTTAGGAAGGGAAAGTAGGAGAAAAAATTAGAAACGATGGTAAACGGGAGAAGAAAAGGGGGCTGGCCAACGGAAGTAGGGGAAGAGGAATTTTAGCTTGGGAAATTACGAGAGGGTGAAGTTAGGAGAGGGGGAAGTAGAGGAGGGAGAAATTGGAGAAGGTAGTGGAGAAGGGTTCAGTGAGGGCTGGCGAATTAGGGGAATGTAGGGAAAGTACTGGAGCGAAAGCATGGGAGGACGTTTTAGAAAAAAAAGTTTTCAACCAATGAATTTTAATTCATATATCCCCTCCCCTGCTCAACCCCTTCTGTTGTGTACGGAAAGGACCCCAAAAATTGGAAAATTACAGGTTTGTGTAATATTCAAGTAAAAGGTGGTATTATTCTTAATTTTTTAAACATTAACAGCTTCTATGTTTCTATAAATAATTTTTATTTTCTTAAACAATGATTATTTGTTTAAACAATTTTTTCTTTGCTAACAAATCGGAAAAGTTATTGTTTCTCGAGATAAATGATACAGTTAATGCATTTCAAGAATAATATTTCTTGTTTAACATATCTGGTAATTATTCAAAAAATTTTCATTTGTTTGAATAATTTTTCCCATGTGAATCGTGAAAAAGTTATTTTTTCTGGAAATAATAATTCAAATTAATTAAACACTTGAATAAAAATTCAATATTTTTAATATCTCCTATAAGTTCTTAAGACAAAAATATTAAATAATAAGCGACATAGTGTAAGGAATTAAACGAAACTAGAATTTTCTTCATCTATCCCATAAAAAGCTGCCAGTGAATGATTATTAATTGTTCAAATAATTGCAAAATTGTTTTTTTAAAATAAATATTATAAATTACAATATGTTTCTTGCTCTTTAAGACAATGTAATAATATTAGAGGTCACTCGATTAGACTTCAATATCGATTGACCTCTAATATTATTAGATTTTCTTAAAGAGCAAGAAATATATGATAATTTATAATATTTGAAAAGTTTCTGTTAACGGTAAAATTTTTTTAATAATATAATTCAAAGTTGATGTTAGAATAAAAAAAATGTCATGCTAAAAAAATTATCAGATTGACTTATAATATAAATACATTCTATTAAAGGGTAAAAAAAATATGATCATTTGAAAAATTTAAAAAAATTTTGTTTACAGTAAAAATTTTTTCAGTAATATAATTTAAAGTTGAGGTTAAATTTATACAAGAGTAAAAAAGATAAGGTCAATTATAATGTTCGAAAAACTTCTGTTAACTGTAAAACTTTTCTGATCAATATAATTCAAATTTAATTTAAGAATAGAAAAGCATTCTTGATTTGAAACGAGTCGATTGACCTATTCATATTTTATTATAGAGTAAGGAAGGTCATTTATACATATAATTTAAGAAACGTGTTTTTATATTAAAAGTTGTTTCATTATTATAATTCAAAGATGATGCAAGAACAAAATATTTCTTGACTCGAAAAGAATCGATTGACTTTATTAGACTTTATTACATTCTATCAAAAATTGAGGAGGTTGTGCTCATTTGTAATATGGATGAAAAAAATAAATTTTATTGTTATAAAAATGTCTTCATTAACTTAATTAAAAGTCGATGTAAAAATAAAAACAACTTCATTATTCCAAAAAAATTGATTGACCTAATTTTTTAAAAGCATTTTATTGCAAATCACCTTATTATTTCTAATTTTAAATCACTTAATTCATTTATAAATATAATGTTGTAGCAAAAAGTGACCTATTTAGAAGAAATGAGTAAATTATATCTATAGAACCAGCTCTGCCAAAAGAAAAACTAATGTCAAGCGTCACAATGGTGGGTATCCTGATGTGCAGGTACAGGTGTATTCAAAAGTGAATAAAACAATACAAAACCGCGCAGCCTTAATGGAAATGGGTCATTTGAAATTAACTTGAAATTCCATACAAGTAAGCTTTGCATTTCAAAGTTTGTTTTAGAATTTTTCAAGGAATGAAAAATATTTTAAAGCTTTGAAAGATTTCCGAAAAAATTAAAATATTTTTAAATTTCTTCCAAACTACAAGTTATGAATATCTTTGAAAATGAATCAAGTTTCTTAAAAAAATTTTAAGTTCCATAAAATAAAAAACTTTCATATAAATTTTCAATAACTGTATAAACATATAAATTTTTCCAAAATTTTTTTAGACTTTTCTCAAGAAACTTTGGAAAATTCAATTTATTTAGCATTTAAATGTATAAACAGTTGATCAAAAAAGGTATTCTACTTTTTTGTATATTAAAAATTACTTTCTGCTCAAATTATTGTTTGGTTCGAAAATTTTTTTCTTGTTGTCTAAAAAATCTTTTTTGGTTGAAGCTTGATCTATTTGTTGGGCAATGAAACTCTTTCGTTAAAATTTAATATTTTTTGGTTCAGAATTAACTTTCATGGCAGATAATTTATTAATTAAGTTGCAAATTTGGCCGTTTAGTTGAAATACTATAATTTTTTTTAAATTTCGTTTTGACGTACCTGAGATTTTCAAAAATCTTTTTGAATTTTGTTAAAAAAACCCAGTAAAATGAAATTCGTATAAATTTTAATAAATAAAAAAATAAACGTAAAAATATGCAAATGTTTTAAATTTTTATTTCGAGTTGACCATTATTTTGCCTCTCTATTTGCATTAAATTTTTTTACCTTCGTGAATGAAAATTCTTGTTTGGTTTAAAATTTCATTATTTTCTTGAAATTTAGTCTTATTTTGATGAATTCTATTCTATTTAATTAAAATTAGAATTCTTTTTATTTAAAATATCAGCTATTGCATTTTTCTTTGAGAGTTCGCTTTTTTTTAAGATTAATTATTTTAGTTAAAAATCTTTCTGTTTAGTTGACAATGTAACAATTCGTTGAAACTTAGTGTTTTTCATTCAAAATTAATCTTTTTGGTAGAAAACATATTGATTTGTTTGAAAATTCAAGTACTGGATAGAAAATTAACTGTTATTTAGAAATTTTGTATCATAATATCGGAAATATTTTAAACAAAATTTCTAATTTTTTTATTTAGTTGAAAATGTGACTACTTGGCTCAAAATTAGCTTCTATTTTAAAACTAAGATTTGGCAAATCTCAAGTTTTCAAAAACCTATTGAAATTTTTTTAAGAATCATAGAAAAATTTATTTACATAACCAAATATATTTGTATATCTTATTTATTTGATTTTTATGTCCATAATGTGATTATACAACTATGGTTGACAATATACTTTTTTCTTAAAAATTGGCATTTTTATTAAAAACCTTTTTGCATTTTCTCAAGAAGCTTAGAAACATTATATTTACAGAAGCCTAAAAACAAATAAATAAATTAACCTACAAAATAAATTGTAACTCGAAGCTATAAAATAAGCGTGAGAAAAGAATTCCGAAGTTAATTTAAAATCACCTAAATATTTTGCTTTCTATAAGCAGCTAAGAAGCGACCATGAAACATTCAGCGTGCTAGAAATCAGTCAATTAGAAAAGCTTTTCCTACTGAAAATTTTGATATCGCATACTATGTACGAACTACGTTTCAAACCACGTATGAAACCCGGTCGGAAACTACACAGGATCCGACGTCATGGCGTAAACTACGCAGGAAACAACGTAGGGAAACCAGTCGAAAATTTCGTGGGATCCAAAATCCTAAAATACGTAGGAAATCGGGCAGGAAATCACGTAGGATCCGATGCCCTAAACTTATTTGTAAACTACGCTGTAAACCAGGTTAAAAATTTCCTAGAATCCAAAATTGTAAACTACTTAGAAAACTATGCAGGATACGACTGTGTTAAATACGTAGGAAACTACGCAGGAAACTAGGTCAAAAACTTCTTAGGATTTGACAGCGTAAACTACGTAGAATATCGGGTCTAGAAAATCGGGTAGGAAATAAATAGGAAACCAGGTGAGGTAGGAAATTATGAAAGAAAATAGGTCGGAAACTATGTAGAATCTGTAGTCGTAAACTGCGTGGGATTATTATACGTGGGTAGATTATTACGTCACTTCCAACGTAGTTTCCTACTTCCTGACTTTGTAAAAAATTTTGGGCAAATAGTTTGTTTATAATGAAAAAACTTCCAACAAATTTCATAAGTAAAGGTCTCAGATTTTTTTAAACATAAATATTAAATTTAAAATTCAACCTAAGCTGAAAAATTTTTAAAAAATGCAGTTGGACTTTCTACACGAAAAGTTAAATTTTCAACCAAAAAGTTCATTTTAAAATCAGGACGATGACTTTTCAACCAAAAAAGATAATTTTCCGTCAAAATATTAATTTCCCAACCGTTGAATTAAAAGAAAAGAAAGTAACCATACAGAATAATTTTGAATCAAGAAACATGCATTTTAAACCAAGTAGATAAATTAAAAAAAATTTTCTTGAACCGAAAATGGAATCCTTAAAATTTCAGTTAAAAAATTTTTACTTAATAGTTGCTTGAACGTTAAAAAAACGTTGGCTTTTTTAAATGTATTTATTTTTGACAGAGATTTAAAACTTTTTAATTTGACCAATTTCGCTCGTTGTGGGCAATACTCGTTGGCTTAAAGTGGAGTTTTCTACTATATTTCTAATTTTCTGCGTAGTTTCATACGTAGTTTTCTGCTTAGTTTTCTCCGTAGTTTCCTTTTTAGTTTTCCAAACAGTTTCTTGTTGGGCTTATACGTGTTTCTTTAATAATTTTCTACTTAGTTTCCTACGTAGTTTTCTACTTATTTTCGTAAGTAGTTTTCCGCTTAGTTTTATACGTAGTTCCTCGAGTAGCTTTCTACGTAATTTCCTACCTATTTTTCTAGTAGTTTTCCACGTAGTTTTCCCGTAGTTTTTCATATAGTTTTCTACGCCATTTTCTTCGTAGTTTTCTGCGTAGAAAGCTAAGTAGTTTCTTACGCAGTTTTCTACGTAGTTAACGACGACAGCTGGTCATTTTTGCGATTGTACAAGTAACCGAAAATTTAAATAGCGAATATCAGTGTACCAAATTTTATTTAAAGGAAAATTAATTCGCCAAATAATTAATTGACCTAAAACCATTTCGAAGAATGTTAAATTATTCGAAAATAGTTTTAGCGATGATTCGTTTTTCCGAAAGTCCATTTTAGTGAAAGTTCAAATTTTAGAAGGTCTAATTTTGCGAAGATTCAGATTACCGAAAAATCAGTTAAGCGATAGGAGTGTTATCCGAAAATCATTTAACCGAAGGTTAATTGTTGATTGAAGGGATGCAAACAATGAAACTTGAGTTAAAGTCTACGTACCTAGGTAGAAAAAATAATGGTTATTATTATTATAAAAAAATTAAAATGTTGTCACAGGCTTAAGATGGATACAGTCCAACATGTCGAAGAAATTTTTGGTTAGAGTTGGATTTTCATATATTTAGAATAGTTTTTGCACGGGGCTGTCCCGGTATATCATCAGTCACG